>LGRX02009255.1:48261-71854 GCA_001247695.2 Cymbomonas tetramitiformis | reverse complement strand
AACAAATGCACGTTGGGGTATTTTCGATGTGTGTTTCGAAACGACCTTGCCTTTCGGTTCAAGTTCCGACAGGTTCAGCCATAACGTTACCGTCAACGAAACCACGGCGGCTACGAGTCAGAATGTTATCTTGATTCCACTTTGATTTCGAGTAAGACTTAGGATTGCAACCTCCCGAGGGTTAGATTTTCGACTACTTTTCGATAAGAATAGTATACTTATATGTTAACAATGTGGTAGAAGTGTATAATGTTCATTCGTCAATGGCTTGTGTTTCTTGCCGATATGCTGATGTGCCTGTGTATGGGGTTTTCTGCCTCGGTTGTGTTTTTGTCTTTCATTGATTAAAAAATCGGCGACTAAGTGATCCCGCATGTGCGAGATATACGAATTTGATTGGACCAAAAGTACACTACTCTTGCACGACCCGCGGTCCACTCACGACCAGGTACAAAAGCTCTTGCCCGACCCTTGAAGATTCATTTCCCCCTGTTTCTTCTAACATACGCACCTTCAACCATACCTTCAAACATCTGCTGCTTACCTTGAAAGCATCGCCATCTGCAGGTATTATAGTGTGGCGCTTGCGATTACATAACACGCTACCTCCAATATGAATGCACCTCATTTCCCTGCAGACTTACCTGTTCAGCTTGAACGACTGCACATAGAATCCGAAAAATGTCGTGTGTGCCAATCCTGGAATTTGTTTCTAATTCGCGAGGAACTGTTCGTCGATCCTGCGCTGCATCCTAGATATGACATGACTAGACATGACCCCGCTTACGCGAAGTGGAGGTTTATCCGCAAAACGCGGGAAACATGGTATTTTCAACTGTTGGATGAGCATGTATACTCCGACGAGCAAGGCGTCGCTGACATAAGAACCCCAGTGACAATGCCGGTTCCCACGGACTATATTCCCGAGTTGAACTCCGGTGCCTCTCCCGAGAATGATGATGATGGAAAGTGGTGCAACTGCCGTTAGGAAACATATACGCTTGTGTACAGTCTTTATTTTATATTTGCAAGTTCACATTAGATACTTACACTAATGTATTATTCTGCTAGCTTAATACACCAACACTTACCCTTATTTATGTGCTCCTAGACATCCTAGACAATTATTTGGTGTGTATAGATTGAATTTGTATGATGATATAGATTTGTGTATCATATGCTAGTACCCATCTCAGTTGCAACTTGTTTTCTGGGAATTGAAGCATCCGAATATGCACATCCATAAACGTGTACCGTGCATACTGACCTAAATTGCACATGGATGTACCCATATTTGCATACGGGAATCGGCGACTAAGTGATCCCGCATGTGCGAGATATACGAATTTGATTGGACCAAAAGTACACTACTCTTGCACGACCCGCGGTCCACTCACGACCAGGTACAAAAGCTCTTGCCCGACCCTTGAAGATTCATTTCCCCTTGTTTCTTCTAACATACGCACCTCCAACCATACCTTCAAACATCTGCTACTTACCTTGAAAGCATTGCCATCTGCAGGTATTATAGCTCCACATTTATCCTCACAATATATATATTTTCGACTTTTGCTATGGGTTTCGCACGACTTTCGCTTCAACTGCTAATCACCTTGCAAGCATTGTTATCTACAGGTATAAAATCCTGCAACATCGTGGCCACGTTATGCCTTCAATTCTACGATTCGGAGTTTATGGGACACGCGATCGTGATGAAGACGCTGCAGACGCTATCAGTACACATGGAATGGTCCACCTGCGATGTCCTCAATGCAATGTAGACCGCTGGATGATATGTAAGTTCTTAAACACCCTCGAGGACAGACATACGGGACACCGACAGGACTTAGGGATCGTTTGGTGGCGCTACACCCGGAGAATTCGGAAATACATGTTTTTTGACCTTCAAGAACCGGAACTTTATCCCGACCAGAGCCCAATAGGGAACGAATGGGTTACCCCAAGGACACTGGTCATTCCAATCGACGTCACTTGGGCGCTTATTATGACGCGGCATCAACGAGATGAAGAGGAAATCGACCTATATTGCGTGCGATGCAATTGCCTTGACCAATAAAGCTCTGCCATTTATGTTCTCCGATAGAGCGTCAACATTGCGGTCAACGTTACCTCGCTATCGAGGGAATTAAAACCTACAAGTGCCGCAAATAATTGTGGATTGAAGATATAGATTCCAATGTATCAGCAATATAGTAGCCTTAGCACTGTGAAATGATCGAAATCTCTTGCCTAGAAGACATCATAGACAAATATTTGGTGTATTTTGAATAAATTTGTACGATGATATAGATTTGTGTATCATATGCTAGTACCCATCTCAGTTGCAACTTATTTTACGGGAATTGAAGCACCTGAATACGCACATTCATAAACGTGTACCGTGCATGCTGGCCTAAATTGCACATGGATGTACCCATATTTGCATACTTGTACACGATATGCACGCATATGAACAAAAATGCAACAAAAAAATCTACCGGGACTCGCCGAGTACGAAAGCATCATGCACAATTAAATAATTTGAGTAATATTTTGTAATAAAAATTGCGGGACGACTTACGTGTCGCTTACGTGTCGCTTACGTGTCGCTTACGTGGCACATTTCAGATGACGTGGCAATAACTTTTAGACGACGAAAATTGTGTCAAAATGAAGGTTTTTAGACGACGATCGAGATTCATTTATTCCCAATAGTCTGTTAATGCATACATATGACGTCTAGTGAAAATGTGAGAATTAGAATTGGACCTAAGACGGCGTATGTCATGTCATGTCATGTCATGTCATGTCATGTCATGTCATGTCATGTCATGTCATGTCATGTCATGTCATGTCATGTCATGTCATGTCATGTCATGTCATATCATGTCATGTCATATATCATGTCATGTCATGTCATGTCATGTCATGTCATGTCATGTCATGTCATATATCATGTCATGTCATGTCATGTCATGTCATGTCATGTCATGTCATGTCATGTCATGTCATGTCATGTCATGTCATGTCATGTCATGTCATGTCATGTCATGTCAGTCGAATGTCAATCGAATGTCAATCGAATGTCATGTCATGTCATGTCATGTCATGTCATGTCATGTCACGCCAGCAGACCGATACGCTCTCGACCGACGCGACGAGGCCGCTTCCTCGGACGAGACCCGCGCCGCGCCGGACGAGAGTGCAGAGTCATAGTGATAGTCGTCGGAGATGGGTCTGGGTGTCTGGCGTGGGTCTCCAGTGATACTGTTGATCCTGCGGATTCCCCGTAAATCGGATGACCGCCCAGTCACCTTGTCCGATCCGCTCCCGTTGGGTAGGAATGGCGAGAAAAAGAGCGGAAAGTAAGGCGAAGCAACAAGGCACCACTCCAGCGTCAGATCGGAGCCTGAGTTGGAGAACCCATTTTTAAGGGTGGGCGGGCAGGGAAGAAAAATTGCGTTAGGAAACGAAGAAGAAAGACGCAGCAATCGTCAGCAGGTAGGAAAAGTGAAGTATTTTCACCAATTTCCGACTTAAGAGCGACACTCTGCGACACTTGGACTACGAAGCTGGAGGTGAACCGCCACTTCGCGATTCTTCATTTCCGCGATCCGAGGAGTGAGATCGGACGATCCGTCTCCTGAATGACGGTCATCACTGATGACGGAAGGAAAGTCGGCGATCAACAGTGATACTGTTGATCCTGCGGATTCCCCGTAAATCGGATGACCGCCCAGTCACCTTGTCCGATCCGCTCCCGTTGGGTAGGAATGGCGAGAAAAAGAGCGGAAAGTAAGGCGAAGCAACAAGGCACCACTCCAGCGTCGCCTCTCCGCCAACACTCACAACCCCCGCCTCTTGACGCCTTTTCACCCCAACTCTCAAACTCGAGCCAACAGAAATTAATAATCAAATTACTCATACAAATACCCGCACGAATGATTGTGCCGCATTCAGCTCCATGTATTCTTTCGTCGAGACTTTCTCTACCTGCCTTGAGGATGACATTCCCAAGACTTGCCACACTTTCATATAATGTCTAGCAATCCTCTCTGTTTTCCAATACGCCTGTCCCATAACCTGCTGCAGGTCGGCTCCTTCAAGGAAAAGTTCAATTGCTCCCGCTGTCCGAATGCTGAAGAATGTTTCCCCATTGAACAGCCCCGCTTTTTGCAACCAGTATTTGAGGTCTGAATTCATCTGCTTCCTGGAAATCGGACTATTTTCCACTTTGCCAGACCTGACTGGTCTGAACAAGAATCCTTGTGCAAGGTTCAGACCCAAATTTTTCATCACTTGGAGGTAGTCCTCCAACGCTGAGATGGGGCATTTAGATTTATCAGGGAGTCTTTTGATTCCGAAAACGTGTTCATCGCCCGAACGGAGTGTCTTCCCCCACTGGTAGTTGAAGAGAAAACCGGAGTTATCGGGAAATCTTATGATCCCTTCCACCCTTGTGGCGCCCAGCTCCGCCGGTCTCTTCAGAGCGTATAAGTCCATCAGGATCATTGCCTTACATCTAAGAGTGATGAACAAAAGTATCCAATCTTGTGTCGAGGCAAAACCAGCTGCCTCTGCGTTCATGTGAATCACTAGCTTGTCGATCGTACAACTGAAAAGTGGTGTTGCCTGATTTGGGGTGATTCTTGCTTGCAACTGTTCATTCCTGGTCATCGTTTCATAGACCTTAACCACCCTACCTGTGCACGGGTTGTCCGACCCGCCCCTTCCGAAATCCTGGAAGGCACTAGAGAGTCTGCCGATAAGGGAATTCACCGAACTTGCGGCTTGCCTGACTGGGCAACTACATCTTCCCAGTTGAGGGCACGTGGCCGAATGAACGTTAGTCTTACCGAACTGTTCCAAGTAAATAAGATACCATAAGATGTGTTGCGCTGTACACGAATCCAATGATTCTGGTGGGGTCATGCAAGCCAGGAATTCCCCGAGGGCCCGCAAATTTCGGAGTTTGGCCGATTGGTACACATCCCTGGCCCTTGCTTCCTGAAGCTCCTTCGTTCTTAGATGTATGGCGGCCCAGTCAGGGGATTTTCTCAACAGGCTCTTGCCACCACCCTGTTAACCTCAAAATTTTCCCCTTCCCCAAAAGTTACAGGCGTTCAACAATTTATTTTCCAGGGTAAACGGATTACTATGGGAGGCTTATTAATATATCACATGAATTTTGTGTTTTTGGAATACGAAGTGTTTCTAAGAAAAATCGAATCTAAAAATCCAGACTGCCCACGGGAGTGGGCCTGCTTCTGACCATCTTCCATTTCTAAGTTGTTGGAAACAGACCTCTCCTACTTCAGCGATTCTGAACTTTTGTTTGCACAGCTTATTGTACGTAGTCCACCAGAACCCATCTGGAGAGAAACCATCCCACTGTGGAGCAACCACAGAGGCTGACGCTTTCTGTTCTCTAAGATACATCAGGAACGGTCCCATTAATGCAAAAGGCGGATTAGCATAACAGTTCAGTCCAGCTAGTGGATAGGCAAAGACATTGGTGCCACAAGCTTCTTTCTCTGGCAGCCTTGAGCAAAATCGCATTTTGGGACATCCCCGAACATTAGCCGTTGTTGCGAAGCAGTCGATGTTGTGCCGTCCAAACATCATGTTCAACAGAGGAGAGAACCGTGGCATTAATGAATAATGAGACTCTTCATCCGGGACTACAATAGTTCCATCAGGTCCCCTTGAAAAGGAAACCACCTTCAGCTCCAAGTTGTTATCCGCGACAAATCTATAGAGCTTTTCTGCCAAGTCCTTGCATGCTTTCGCGCCCAGGTTAGACGAGAGGATTCTCGATGAATCCCAGATATTTTTATCCAAGATTATGTCCCAGCGTTGCGGGACCCGTTCTACTGGGATTTTGAACAAGGCTTCAGAAATCAAAATTGACTGATCCACCGACGAGCAGGTTCTCAAATCTCGATAACACGAAATTTCATCTTGGAATTCCCCTGCTCTGATTGATGCCGTGACTTTTGTACCATCGACGTTTGTATCCACGAGTATCGAGCAGTGGGCCTGCTTCCTAAATGCGGACACCTTAATCAGCGACGGCTGGAAGAGTTGACCCAAGTAGAGTTTGAAATGCCTCATCTGCTTACTGTTCAGGAAAAAACTTTTTCTGCAGAATTCGTGCCTCTTTGCCAGGAAGGCATACAGCTTCCTGCATGCAATAAGGATGCCCGGGGCTGCGATTGACATTGAAACCAACTTTCCTGCCACTCTTTCCAGGTCCCTGGCCGAAATACTTGACGAAGCTCGCAGGTCCGTTGCCAGGCTCAAGAACTTATCCCATTTTTTCTGCGGGATGAAGAATTCCTGCTTCGCAAGGTCAATACCAATGCCTAGCCAGGTGATGGTCAAGGACGGAATGAACTCCGTCTTCTCCAGATGAATAAAATATCCTGCCGCCGTCATGCATGACGAGACAACGAACGCCGAGATTTTGGCTCTTTCATGTTTCGTAAGAGTTGAAGCTCCCACTGGGGCCGGCCCCCCGGCATTATCATCAATGTAGTATAAATATGGTATCCCCAGCCGCCGGATGAATCCCGCGAATTCTCCCGCGAAGGCGCTATAAATGACCGGCGCTAGCTTCCATCCAAAATTGAGAACTGTATAGACGTAATAAACGCCATCCCACAGGAAACCCATGTACTGTTGCGACTCCTCTGTAAGCATCACATGGAAGAATCCGTTCGCTTGGTCCATAATAAATGCCGGATCCCCCACCTCTAGGATTTGTGGAAGCATTGTCACCGACTCGTAGGTAAACGGAATATCCTTACACCAAAGGTTAAGGAATCTTGCATCGTTGATCTTTCTTGGTTTGGCTGGCTCCACTCCTACCGGCATAACAAGATGCGGGGGAGAGCATTCCCCTTCTTTGCCCCAGACTCTTATCGCTCCCCACCTGAGCTCGTCCTGTATCTTCCCAGAGATCCAGGGGATCAAATGATCTGGGATCGCATGATTCTTGAACTGCATCCTCGGGGGTGTTCTTGAGTCGAAACGAGCCCCTTCGTAAGTGCCTGAAAAGTGTTGGAAGAAATCCAAGATGGAGACTCCATTCTTTGCCCATTCTTTGACCAGCAATCCCATCTCTGATGATGTTACCACCGTGTCCCAGAACTGGGTACACTCATGGATAGTTCCCACCCGGAACTCCCCCGGATCCCTAGCTGGTGCGGAAAGGGGGTCCGGGACCAAATTACCACTGAGGGCATCAATTACTGAAGGGGCCAAGGTGTCCCGCCCTTGGGCTTCACATGGCCCTAAGGACTGTTGCCTGTCCATCACTTCCCGGGCACTGTCGAATCCTTTTACTGCCATGGTAATAAATGCAAGCGGGTCTCTCACACTTGTCGTAGCCGGCATGCCAGAATCCAGTGCGAAGTTGGCCAGGCTGTCAGCCAGTTTATTGTGGTCCCGTGCCACATGCTTGAAATTGAAAACACAATCCGGGCGCAAGGCCATGTGAGCTTTCCCAACGATAAGTAGTCTCTCCAAGTCTTTTGCGATAACGTTACGGGAGCCCGAGAATGCTGACACCACCAGCTCCGAGTCCCCAACAATTGTTGCTGTGGTCAAGTTCCATTCTATTGCTCTTTGGATTGCAATCACGGCCCCCACGAATTCTGCATAATTATTCGTCTTGGATCCAAGGCGCCCGTAGTCCCGGGTCCACTGTTGACCTTGTTCTGAGCAGAGTGCCACCCCGAACGAGGCTTGCCTCAAATCCGGCGATGCGTTAAAGCGGCATGCACCATCGAAGAAAAGCAATCCCTTCCGTGGGGCTGAGTTTGGCTCGTGTCCCTGTTCGAGACAACAACCACACCAGAGCACTCTTCCTTTCAGGAGAAATGCTCCTCGAAAATCGCACCCCGGTCTCTACCGGGCCCCAATCTTGTGGAAAGGGATGGACGATTTTCGAGCCTGGCCACTTCCGGTGTGCTACTCGTGTAGAGTAACCCACCCGTTGTGGTCAGTACTCTAACCGTCCAGCATCCCCATGTTAAAGGGAGGCTTCTATGACGGACGGGACCAGGTGGTCCGTGCAGGCAAGGTAATTGGCATTAATTGCCTGTATCCGCGAAGCACTCCAACTTGAGATATGCATCCCAAAGTCCGAAACCCAGTGTTCCGAAGCTGATCCCGAAATCTAACGTAGAGCAAAAAAAGCAAATCCAATTATCGAAATCCAGGATCCCGAAGGCTGAAATCTGAAAATTTAACGTAGAGCAAAATCAGCGAAATCGAAATTTCGAAAATCTAACGTAGAGCAAAAAAACAAATCCAAAATTCGAAAATCCAGCATCCCGAAGACTGAAGACTGAAAATCTAACGTAGAGCAAAATCAGCCAAATCGAAATTTCGAAATCTAACGTAGAGCAAAAATACCAAATCCAAAATTCGAAAAATCCAGCATCCCGAATTTGAAATCTGAAAATCTAACGTAGAGCAAAATCAGCCAAATCGACATTTCGAAAATCTAACGTAGAGCAAATTCACAAAAATGCAAAATTAACTTATCAAGCAAATCCATATCACATACAACAATGCATTTCAATTTGGTATTTAAACCTGGAATCTGATGTTACAAGGTAAGACAGGCATCCTGGCCCGCTCCCAAATATTGATACACTATATACATATTATACAGACCAGCATTCTGGCAACTTTTGACGATTTCTAAACAGGCTCCCTCTGAGGAGGTGGTGGCAACTGAGGCAACTGGTTTTGGTTATTCCTATTGTCATTCTTATTTCGTTTGTCCACCCAAGTCACATTGATGGATCCATCCTTGTTCAACGCATAAGGGGACTTGCAGTCCCGCAGCATATGTGACCCCTGGCATTTTGGACATTTGGCATTACCATCTGCAGGGGCTCCCGGTTTTGCAGTAACATGCTTAGTGGCTCCCGATAACGAGGCCTTCTTGGATTGGGTTTTAATGAACATCTGCAATTCTGACTCGTGCGCATCATCCTTCTCACACTCTGGAACTGTAGCCCTTATTTGTTGATGTGCAAACAGGGCAATGTGATTGTCCGGCAAGGACGCATCCCTAGTACCTCCTGCCAACTCCCTCTCGATGAGAGTGGCAAGGGAATACAAGGACTGAGGAGTCTCCGGCTCCCTCGAACTAGCTCCCGGCAAACCAAAAGCAGCTGCCACCTTTCGCATCAGCTTCGGTATCTCCGGCACCGATTTCCCCGGGGTCAGGCACCAGTCCAACAGCTCGCTTCTCAATCGGTGTGCTTTCAACCAGTTGGAGACCCCCTTGGTCTCCTCTTGCATGGATCTTTGGAGCACCGAGTCCACGTACGCCTGAATGTCGAATCCCGGCGTCATCGATGATGCCAATCCCAAAGGAGCCTGCTCCCTCATGCCACCATCCATCTTCATTTACTTGAGGTTGAGGAAACACTCACATATCGTCCTTTGCCTCGATACAAACATGCATAATAATGTGTTACAACAGTAACATCTTCTCGCCCCCACTCTGACAATGCACGTAATGCAATAATCATAAGGGGTCATAATCTGAGGCAATCACATCACCCTCCCTAATCATTAATTCCAGCATCAGCTTGTCACGAGCATGCAATTTTTTCATCGATCGGATCAAAGAAATTTTCATACCTATCCTCACATCGAACAAAGCAATCATAGTCATCATAAATGCAGTACTTATTGTCCAACATTACAGGAACTATTTCGTCATAATTAGAGCAACTTCATCATCATGATAACAGCAATAATTTCAATCCTATTTTCAGCAATCCTCACAGCAATTCAAGTTGTAATATAACAAATTCATATTTTCAATATAAACAAATTCATATTTTCAAATAGCATTCATCTCAATTGCAGCAATTATTTATCATCATAATAACAGCAAACAATTTCGATCCTAATCACAACAATTAATGCCAAATTTTTGAAACAATGCAACAATCAGGAAATTACAACTCTCATGCAAGACTGCCCTCAGAAAAATAATACAACTATATCTACCACAGATATGTGAATCTGTCCTCCCCATATGGGAGTTCATCCACAATCAGCACAGATCTACACAATGGACATCTGACTACTTTTCTATAGGTCATGGTGAAAACAGCATGTATTGCTGCTGGCTGGACCAAGCTGGTCAAATGGTACATTTCATTCAGGCCATCGAAACAGGCTACATGATAGTGGTGATTGCATGCAGTTGACACACACGGCATCTCTCCTAGCAGGCTGGCTAGGCAAATGGCACAATCATCTCCCACCGTTGGGGCAGTCAGAGTTCTTGTGAGCACCACTTCATCATCAGCCTCCCGAGCCTGCAATATCAACCAATTTTTGTCAAGAAGGCCCATAACCAGGAGCTTACATCCGACCAGATATTTTGGAACCAATTGTCCACATAAACAACCCCCACGGGGTACAATGTCCCTCCAAGAGGAGACACCTCACAGATTGAGGATTTCAGACAACAAAAACCCCCACGGGGTACATACTCTTCCAAGAAGAGCCTCACTCAGTGTGAGGATAACCAAGTTCTTGTTGTCCCCACGGGACACAAGCAGCATTTTAAATTCAAACTTTTTAAAGCAAGTCAAAACTTTTTAAATTGGCAGGCTACAAACAGCAGCATAAAAGTTTACAAGAACCAAATTTCACCACCTAGGAAGCGCCCACAAGCCCAGGCACTGCGCTCCTAGATTACTGCAAGGGCCCTAACTAATTACTCTTTGTGACACGAGGACGGGGACCGGACTATTCTAAAAGAGGGGAAGAATTCCTAACTAGTGAAACGGGTTGAACAGGCTGATTAAGTTTGTATCAAACTACAGGGAAGGAGAAGGCCCTAGCAAATTAAACCGAAACGAATTCAAATTTCTAAAGGAAAAGGAGAGGGCAAGCAGGAGCGCTCGGGCTAGCTACCTGGGCTGGTTGCAGAGGTTCTTGTGCTTGGCTTGCGGGGGGGTCGAGGCCAGAGAAAAGACCTTGCTCCGCATTCGGGTCCGTGTGCGGGCCGAACCCCGGCGGGTACGTCGGGGTCTGCGCGGCTCCCGGCCGGACGTACAACGGGGACGGGGGCCGTCGGGGGCCCGTGCCCTCGGTGACCGGGACAACTGGAGGCGTTTGGTGTCCCGATTCCCGGGACACCAAGTCAGTCGGGACGTCCCCCATTGGCGGGGGGACCGGCCCCCCCGCGTTCAGATCAGTACGCGGGGTCAAAGTCACAGGTGTAGCCATATCCCCCGTCGGGGGCGTACGTGACCTCTCCAGCACCTCGCGGAAGCTCTCCAAATTCCGAACCATAGTTGCTCTGGACTGGTTGTTCGACACCTCCAGACCAGGGACCTTGGCACAGATCTTCCGAAGGTGCTCGGTCTTAAAGATTGAGGGGTTCAAAAGTAATTCCTTGCTAGGCAGCACGAAGAAGTTAAGTCCAGTAAAGGCGTTCACCGTCAGGTCGGGAATAGTCAGCCTTTCCTCCGTCGCGTGGTGGACTTCATCGCGGGACGCCTGCGGACGGAGAGGGAGGCTGGCCCCCCCCGCAACATCCTCCGCCAAGGACGTTCTCTGCAGCACATTTCTTGCCGGAGGAGGAGAGTCAGCGCGTCCAGGGGCAGCTTGGTCGCCAAACGACAATTCCTGCAACAAGGATGGTCCGGACGGCGACTCCGGCGTTTCAACATTCTCTCGGGACCACCTTTCCCCCGCGTCGACCACCTCGTCACCGTCTTCAGATTCATTAAGACCCAACGAGCGAAAGATTGCGGGCTCCTCCCGCGGAGGGGAGACCCGCAGAGCCGAGGTCGCTGCATTAAACGCGGACGACATAACGTTGGGCACGGAATTCTCATCAAGCAGACGGGGCCGTGCGCTGCGGGAGGCGCGGGTCGCCCTCCGCAAATCAGAACTAGTAGCGATTGCTGCGGAAACCATGATTGTAAGAAGAAAACTTGCGTTAGGAAACGGAGAAGAAAGACGCAGCAATCGTCAGCAGGTAGGAAAAGTGAAGTATTTTCACCAATTTCCGACTTAAGAGCGACACTCTGCGACACTTGGACTACGAAGCTGGAGGTGAACCGCCACTTCGCGATTCTTCATTTCCGCGATCCGAGGAGTGAGATCGGACGATCCGTCTCCTGAATGACGGTCATCACTGATGACGGAAGGAAAGTCGGCGATCAACAGTCTGCCTACAAGTATTGCCCCGCGCCGGCTCGGCGCGGCGGTCGCTGTCGCTGTCCCAGTGTCCTGTCGATGTGCTGAAATTTTCGTTTGGTTAAAAAAATTATTCATCACTCAATACGAATTGAAGGTCCTCCGATGGTCGTTTTGAACGCGTGCTCTGAAGATGTGGGGGGCGAGTCTCCGGAACGCTCATAACATCAACATAATATTTGAGTAAGATTCCTGAAGCATGTAGCATATAGTTTCAAGGCGTAGTTCGAGTACAGCAAAAATGCTGTGGGAAGTTGAAAGAGGCCGTAGCTCGACGCCTACCGAGCGTTCAGGTTGCGACCTCAGCCCACTTCGTCTCTTTCCCACCACATCTCCCCGTGTCAAAGATCGGACAGCGTCCACTTAAAAAGCAGGTGAATTTCCTGGTATAAGAGCTGCTGAACAGGTTCAATAGCATTAAACACTCCTTTCACTGGAATTTCTTGTTTCGCGCCGCTCGAAGCGCGGAGCTCGAAGGCGCGCTGCTCGTTTATCGGCCGAGACTGGTGGCAGCGAGCGTGACGTTCGTAGTGTTCCTCGTGTCAAAGTTGACGCATTTCTCTCGTGCGTTACTGCCAGCATCTCTCGCGCCGTGTACTTCAGCACGCTTCAGACAGGCGCGGGGGTGGCGCGCAGACCTTGTGCTTCCTCTGACGGCCTCGAGGAAGCCTGAATGATGCCGCGGAAATAACGTGAAATTATGGCCACAGTTGGCATTATCCTTTCCGTTGGAAAAAAGGTGCGATGCTGTCGAACTCGGCTTCCGGCTCGAGGCATGGTAGATTGAGCTTTTGAAGCACTCATTTGTTCGCGGTGGGTGAGAGCATGTGAGAGGCGTTCGTCATCACCCTACCACTCACGCCTACGCTATCCTGAGACGTTGGACACGACTCGGCACAGCATGTCACTTGTCCCGCTACTATATCTGAATCGTGACACTTCAATGGCTCAACGACGCGCGTGGCAGCAGCTCGGGCCGCCCCACAGTTTAGTCAGTGATGTAGCAACTGGCACATGTTCATTGATTTGTCTTGGCGATTCGCACGTGATATCCACCTGCTTTGGCGATCTTTACACCGGCTATCATGACGTGCCAATGAGAAACAGAGCCTTCGCTGCCCTCAACCTGCAGCCGCCGCAGCTTTACAATTGCTCGCTGGATAACCCTCGCACATCTCGAGCGGCTATCCCGGCGCCGGGTGGAGCTGCTGTCCAGTGGTATATGGCGAGGGCTCGGTGGCGATATGCCAAACTCAAAGCACAAACGTGAAGCATCGCAGGCGTTAATGCCTCCGAATCGCTTGTGGGGGCGAATTCTGAGACTTCTCATCATCGCTGCCTGTGGTCACCTTGCACCGCTCGCTAATCGCCGGAATTTTTACATTTGACTGATTGAGAACCGGACGAATATGTGAGGGGGAAAGTTAGCGGCAGGAGAGGCGAGATGGCGTTTGCGGCGACGGGTGGGGGACAAGCCGCACATCCGTGTGACGTCAATGTGGAGGGGTGCAGGGAGGATGTGAGAGAAGTGGCAACAAACTTGAGCGGGTTCTGCCCTTGGGTTGCGGAATGGAAGGCAACTAGTGAGCGACATTGCAGGCCTCGGGGCCTCCGGGCAGGGGCGCGGAGGCCTCGGGGCAGGGGCGGAGGCCTCGGCAGGCCTCGGGGCAGGGGCGTGAGCAGGGGACACGACGTGTGGCACAGCTTGTGTGTCCCTGAGGCCGCGGGTGAAGGAGCTGGCTGGGATGGGGGTGGGGTAGAGTGCGGATGAAATTCTGGATGCCGAGCTGGGTGAGCACTCCGTCGCGCTGTCGGTGAAGCTGTTGGCTCCTTTCCAGCAGTTCGAGCAGGATGCCCTCACAGCGCTCCGCCTCTTTCGAGTTCAGGCGGCCTTCTACCTCCCCGACGGCACCGAGATCAAGGCCCCCAATCAGCTCTCCAACGGGGACCATGTCCGCGCTGTTGTTCTCAATCCTTACAAGCAGGCATGCCTTCACTCGCATCGAGCTCCCAACCGCTTGGTCCTCGGAGAGTGCCATCGGCAGAAGGGCAGAATTAGCCGAATACCCCTCTCCAGCCGCGAAGCGCTCTCTGTCACCTCACAGCCGAAAGGAACCGAGACCGCAAATCTCGCACAGAGGTTTGCCTGCGTTTCTTTCTCCTGGAGCTCCGGTTGCCTCCGGCTCGAGGGCTGCGCGAGGACTGAAGTCCATGGGTCTCTTCACGGCCGTGCAGCCCGAGTGCCGCGCTTGAATGCGGAGCGCCTTGGCATGCCGCGCTGCAGGTGCCCAAGATCAATCTTGAGGATATCGCTGCGAAGAAGCAGCACATGGCAGGGCAGGCAGGTGAGCTCCAGGCATTGACAGTGACTGCTGGTTGAGTAAAGTGTTTCCTTTGACGCCCTCAGACCCTCTTCACCCTCTTCCATAGGAGCTGAGAACAACCGGTAATCTGCGACTTGTCCCAATCTTGTGTTACCGAGCAGTGCTGCCTGGTTAAGGTGCGCTGGCGGAGCAGGCAGGGGGCGAAGTGCATTCAAAGGGCTGAGCACGCAGCCTGGACGCTGGTCGTAGGGGGGCTTGGGGGCGAGGCAGTCTGGGGGCTGGAGACATCGAGGCCTGGGGGCAAGGCAGTCTGGGGGCTGGAGACATCGAGGCCTGGGGCAAGGCAGTGTGGGGGCTGGAGACATCGAGGCCTGGGGGCAAGGCAGTCTGGGGGCTGGAGACATCGAGGCCTGGGGGCAAGTCTGGGGGGCTGGAGACATCGAGGCCTGGGGGCAAGGCAGTCTGGGGGCTGGAGACATCGAGGCCTGGGGGCAAGGCAGTCTGGGGGGCTGTTTGCCTCGGGAGCTTCAAGGCGAGGAGACTTGAGGGATTCGAGAGGTGGCTGGTGGGAGGCCTAGAGGGTCGGCGAACTAGGGGGGGTAAAACCACAGGATCTCACATCGCAACCCCTCCCCCCCCCAATATCTGTTCCCGGGTGCAGATGGTGAGGGCGAGGCAAACTCGAGCTCTGCGCAGGGTGCCTCCAGGCGGCCTCAGGTGATGGCCCTACTTCTGGGGCCGAGGAGCACTGCCTCCCCACCACTGCCTAACAACGAGTGCCCCTCCTTCATCCACAACTCCTAGCATCCCTCAAGCACTGTCCAGCCAGTTCATCTCTGGAACAAGTTTCCCCGGGCAACCCCTCGCGCACGCCACCCCCCTGAGTAGCTCCCCCCACCTCACATCGCCACTCAAGCACCATCTCCTGAGCATCAAACCCTGAGTATTATCCCCTGTAACCTCATATCTCCCACCTCCCCCCACACAGGCCCTAATTGCTCTGCCCCTACTAGTACCGTTCTCCCGAGCATCCCCCCCCCGCACCAACAGTGCCGGCGCTCCGCCTTGAGCACTGATTTCCATAGCAGACCCCCTCCCCAGAGCACCACGCCTTAGAGCGTGGCCTCAAGGGACGCCTCGGTGTCGTGATTGGGAAACTGGGCATGTGGTTGGCCTCGGTTTGGACCTAAGACACAGTCCGAGGCTGATAAAAATAGGCCCTAGGGGCGTCGAGCTGAAGATGCTTGGGATTTGCAATGGCCGCGCACTGAGATTTGGTCTGGCAGAGCCCGGGAGAGCGGCCGGCACAAGACTAGGGAGAGCGGCCGGCACAAGACCAGGGAGAGCGGCCGGCACAAGACTAGGGAGAGCGGCCGGCACAAGACCAGGGAGAGCGGCCGGCACAAGACCAGCCGGGAGAGCGGCCGGCACAAGACCAGGGAGAGCGGCCGGCACAAGACCAGCCGGGAGAGCGGCCGGCACAAGACCAGCCGGGAGAGCGGCCGGCACAAGACCAGCAGGGAGAGCGGCCGGCACAAGATCAGCCGGGCCCCAGTCGCCGAGACCCGCGGCACTGCCTGCGGGATTGTAGACTGACTTTGTTTTGGAGGTTCTGGTTTCTGGGGGGGGTTGTGATGGCTGCCACAACGTGCAGGGGGAGGCGCAGCAGTCCTTGAGCCATCTGCAACCCAGTGCCATTCCCCCAAGTTCCGGCTCGCCCAAGCCGGGTCCGCTGGGGCTCCCGGCGAAGGTGTCTCTCAGCGCAAAGGCGAAGACTCAGCTGGCCGCCGGTGGCGTTTCCGGCGCTCTCCCAAAGCCCGGGGCTCAGACGGGTGCCCTGGACATAACCGCAGTCCCGCCTCCTGTTACGAAGACGGTTGCCACGGCTGAGCCCCTGGGGGGGGGTGCGCAGCCGCCCCCTGCAGAGGTGATGGACGCTATGCCTGCGAAGAAGGCGGGCGTGGTCTCGGGGAAGCACGCCAAGCTGGAGACGAATCTCTGGATCAAGGCGCTCGAGAGCAAGCTCGACGATATGAAGAAGAAGAACCTAAAGTGCGAGCCGTCCCTTTGTCCCTCGTCAACATCCCCTGCTCGGCGTGGTCTTCAGATCCTCCGCTCAGGCTCCCGGCCTGCTCCGCAGTTCCCTCACCCCCCTGCTGCACCCCTGCTGGCTCCCTAAGGCGAGCACTCGTGGCTGAGCTCATCTTCCTGCTGTGGATGGGTGGTGGCGGCCTGCTGCTTCGAATTATTATTATTACATGGCCGCTTCATGCTCCAGGGACCTGCGAGGGTCTGTGGGGGAGAGCGAGGGTCTGTGGGGGAGAGCGAATCGCCAGCTAACCAACAACAAAGCACCGCTCATGCTGATGAATCACATTCACGCGAAGACCTCAAATCATGCGTGGGATCACGCTGAACTCAAAATTTCAGATTGAGCTTGAGACTGAGCGGGTAGTGGTGGCGTGGCTTGGTCCTCAGGAGGCGCTTGAAGGCCGCTCCAAAAGGTACTAGCCTGCCACCAAAACCCACCCTCACCACGTATTGCCCGCCTGAGTATTTCTGCTGCCACCTCCACTCTTCACCGCCCGGCCTCGAGATGATCACCACTCTCCTTCGATATGTTTGGCGAAGACACGCAACTTTCAGTCACGGGGCACCTCGCCCAATGATCGGGCACCACGGCCGCTGAAGAGGCTTCCCATATGCTGAAGGCGGCTGCCCCCTGAGGGTCGTGGGCCAGATCCAGGTTCCGCACCGACTGGGGAGGCGAGCTCCTCCACCGTTGGCACTCAGACCTCGGACGGTGGATCGCCGGCGCCGAGCCTGATGAAGGCACCAATCAGCGCACCATCCAAAAGCCAGGATGACGGTGAGTGGTGCCTGCCCAGCTTCAATCCTACGCTTGTCTCCCTCGCAGCCTCCCCTACCCTCCGGCCATCGCTTGGCGCCCGAGCTCTCTCCTGTGCCAGACCTTGATACATTGCCCAGGAGCTGTGTTGCAGGTGGCGGCGTGCCGCCGTTGGCCTCAAAGCCGAAGAAGAAGAAGGTCGCGGGCGGCAAAGGTCTGATGAAAAGAAATAAGACCATGCTGATAAGGAAAGCCAACGAGGCGGCCAAGCCGCAGAACGCCGAGACCCTCCGGTCTGCTCCTATTCACAGACATACGCCAGGTGGCATGCGCCTGTATTGGAGCCGCCTTGGGCGTACCGATAGGCACTTTTCTGCTATCTCTGCGGCTCTCTGTCTTGATTTTTTTCCCTGGCAAACACGTCAGCGCTGGCTTCACTCACTGGATTGATCATGATTGGCTGCTTGCTAGGTGCCTACAGCCGATTCATGATTTGCATAAGGAACGTGACAGTCTGGTGCTCTGGCTGTTGGGGCGCTGCTATCAGGATCCAGCAAGACGCTGCGAAAGAGGAGGCTCGACAGAAGGCTCAGAAAGACGAGATTGCTCTTGGCAAAGTGCCCCCTCCTGCATTCCCCCCTATCTGCAACAGGGCCATTGACGCAAGTAATCATGGGCGTGCACCTGTGGCATGCCGCCTTTTCACCAATTCAGCAGGGGGTCTTGCGGCATGGTGCACTGAAGGGGGGGGCCTAGGCACAATGCGCTGCAGGGGCGCCTTAGGAGCGCTGCACTGCGGGCGGCACTCCTGCAGGACGTCAAGCTGTGCGAGGCCACCGAGTGAAGAGCTCTGATCCGACGGTTGTGTGCGTGACCCCCGCAGCAAGAGGACGGCGAGGGCGCACAGTTTGCCGAGGTGCTCTGCCCGCAGATCGGGAGGCGCGTGGCGTGGGTGTGGCTGGCAAAGAAGCGCAGTCTGCTGCAGTTCAAATACATTGCGGCGAAGATCATGGGGATCAAGATTCTCAGCAAGGACAATTTGAAGCCACTGCGCGCATGGCAGGACCGCCCTCTCGCGACCACGCTCAAGATGATCCAGGAGGTCAGCTGCCCCCCCAACCCCGCCCACACCGCTTCCCTGCCATGTCTCCCAGCTTCTCCGTGCCGGTCCTTGCCCGGCGTCCCTCGCCCGCACCCGCCTCGCGGCATCCACATCGCTCCCACTCGCATTGCGTCCCGCCATGAGAGAGGTCGTCATGTTGTGTCCTGGAATTGAGACTGGAGGCCGGCCCTCTGCAGGTGACCAACAAGCGCTGCGACATCCTGGGCTGCACGCTGTACCAGGTGTGTCCTCGCTGGATCTCCTGGGCCGACCTGTGCCAAACGGCTGAATTAGATATGGATGCTTTGCTTGGGTGGCCCCCAGCGCGAGGTGAACTGATTAATGCAAGAGGGGTGTCTTTAGCCAAGGAACTCCACTCAGCCTCTTCTGCCTGTCCTTAAAGTGTGATCCCAGTCTGGTCCACCTGAGGTGTTGCATAAGGTAGTCGTTGCTCCACGCGCCGCCAGCAGGTGTGTGCTTTGCGAATGCCGATGCCTTCTATCATCTCAATTCTCGGGAGTCGAGCGGCATAATTGATGGCTGTGGATGGATGGCCAATGCGTATGCTGCATGGTTGCTGAGCGTCGATGGGCAGCCGGTGAGCATGCTGCATGGTTGCTGAGCGTCGATGGGCAGCCGGTGAGCATGCTGCATGGTTGCTGAGCGTCGATGGGCAGCCGGTGAGCATGCTGCATGGTTGCTGAGCGTCGATGGGCACCGCTTCGGGGACAGGGTTTCATGAATGAGCCCCAGGGCAGCCACGATAACAACAAGATGATCACTCGATGGGACGCCACACGTGGCCTCACCACGTTCCACGACTCGATTCCCCTCACTTCTGCGATGATGAAAGAGGCAAGCCACCCAACACCCGCTCTTCTCTGCTCGTCGCCTCATCCTGTGATGGTATGTATGGCGCCGGCGTTTGGAAGTGTTCATTTCAGAGGGAAAGACACGGCCCCGCATCGTTCATGAGAGACGTCCCTCGCGCTTCCGCAGCTCCGCACAGTGCTTTGTGAGCAGAGGAACGAGCATCACGGCCCTGCATTACGCTGTGCACATCCAGCGTTCTGTGCCCGCGCCGTGGGGTGAGTCTGGGCAGCACTGCGCGGGCCTGTGGCCGTACAGGTGGTAGATTTTGCAGATCGGGAGAATGTTGGCAGCTTCAGCTTCAGTTCCTTCTGGTTTCATATGAACTTGGAGATTGCAGCAACCCAGGGGTTGGACAACGAGCAGGATGATGACAATCTGGATGACGCCGAGAAGGTGAGCCGAGCCAATGTAGACTAGGAGGCCATAGATGCCACACAGGCCTCCCGGATCAGAGAGAGACCCGTTCACACATGGCCTGCACAAGCCACCAGCTGGAGAGCCAGTTCACACATGGCCTGCACAAGCCACCAGCTGGAGAGCCAGTTCACACATGGCCTGCAATAAGCCACCAGCTGAGAGCCAGTTCACGCATGGCCTGCACAAGCCACCAGCTGGAGAGCCAGTTCACACATCGCCTGCACAAGCCACCAGCTGGAGAGCCAGTCTCACACATCGCCTGCACAAGCCACCAGCTGGAGAGCCAGTTCACACATCGCCTGCACAAGCCACCAGCTGGAGAGCCAGTTCACACATGGCCTGCACAAGCCACCAGCTGGAGAGCCAGTTCACACATCGGCTGCACAAGCCACCAGCTGGAGAGAGCCAGTTCACATATCGTGCTGCACAAGCCACCAGCTGGAGAGCCAGTTCACACATGGCCTGGCACAAGCCACCTCAGCTGGAGAGCCAGTTCACATGGCCTGCGACAAGCCACCAGCTGGAGAGCCAGTTCACACATGGCCTGCACAAGCCACCAGCTGAGAGCCAGTTCACACACGCCTGCACAAGCCACCCCAGCTGGAGAGCCAGTTCACATCGCCTGCACAAGCCACTCAGCTGAGAGCCAGTTCACACGTGGCTGCACAAGCCACCAGCTGAGAGCCAGTTCACACACGCTCTGCACAAGCTACCAGCTGGAGAGCCAGTTCACATATCGGCTGCACAAGCCACCAGCTGGAGAGCCAGTTCACACATGGCCTGCACAAGCCACCAGCTGGAGAGCCAGTTCACACATCGCCTGCACAAGCCACCAGCTGGAGAGCCAGTTCACATATTGTCTGCACAAGCCACCAGCTGGAGAGCCAGTTCACACATCAGCCTCAAAATAGTAGTCATCAGCTGGAGAGCCAGTTCACATATCGGGCTGCAATGAAGCCACCAGCTGGAGAGACCCGTTCACACATGGCCTGCACAAGCCACCAGCTGGAGAGCCAGTTCACACATCGCCTGCACAAGCCACCAGCTGGAGAGGCCCACGCTGCCATCCCTCCGCTTAAACCACGGCCTGCGGATATTTGGTGGTATGACACGGGCTGGCAGAAGCTCCACCTGTCCGTAGATGGCGGTGGAAGTGCACAGTTTCTGGGGACCACGCTCGATTTCTGGCATCGCTGAAGCTCCTGCGTGCTGCGCCAACTAAGGAAAATGCTATAATTATTTAGACCTGCCTTTGCCCCTTTGGCCCTTTCCACGCCTGTATGCCCCGCTGGAACTAACTTGCGAATGGAGAGCACCTGTTACATAATTTAAAGTGGACTGTTAGCGGACTATAGCTACCAAATCTGTGACCTTGTGACACTGGAGACAGCATGTCGCGTGACAATTTGATATTCAGCTCAAGATTGCGATTCGCACAGTAATTCTTGGGTATATAGACGGACTTAAGCGCAGATCGAATATGCAGTGGATGGATCTGCCTCACCAATTGATCATGCAATCGACAGATATTTCTCACCGACTAGACATGCTGTGGGCGCATTTGCGCCGTTGATCACTATGAAAAAGGTTATTCGCGTTTTTGCCTTGTTTTGACACAAACCTAAAGCCGTGTTGTCAATTTGTGCGTATGTTCCCTGGCGATCATAATGGAACGAAATTGAGACGGAACCTGTTTCCTCAGCATTCTTGAGCAAGCTTGTGAAATCACCGTGTGAGTCAAAATCGTCCAAAGGTGCAAATGCACGTTTCCGTGGTGTGGTGGGTGACATGTGTCCTCTCCGGGTTTTGCCTTGTGTAAATGGAGGATGCGCCTTTCATCCTTTCCCTCCCCCCCAGATTCCCCCCCAGATGCTCTGTGCTTTGCTACGGACACCTCACAGCTCAAGTGCGGATTACCCGGTGATGTGCTTCTCGGGGGCAGGTGCTCGGCTTGGAGATGACCCGCCTAAACGAACTGTTTGACAGGCGCAATAATGGCCGGATAGACCAAACCCTAGCCGCCATCCCTGTGGGAGTTGACCGGTGCTCCACCACCGGCTCTCTCCTAGCACGACATGCCAACCCTCTGGGGTTCCGCTGGTGTTTTACCACCTGCTGCTGTCCCCAGTAAACCACTGAGAACAAAAAACAAGATACTGTCCAATGCTTTCGACCCGATAGAAATGCCTCTAAATACCCCTACAACCCTAAGACTTCCTCATGTACCTTTTGATTTGCTTTCCACTGATTTCAGGCGTGTTGTTTGCCCTCAATGCTGTATGCCGGCGCGTTGATGTTGGAGTGTTCTTAAGCCGTGGCGGTTCATGGGCCCTCCGACGGGCAATGATGCTGAGCCAGAAATTTGTAGACGTGTTTACGCAAGAGCGCGTTAGATATGGTCGACGCCACCTCTCCTTGAATACTTTAGCACAACGCCCATACCCTGTTGCTTCACAGAAAAACGATTGGCGAGCTGGGGTTCCGAGAGTTCTGTTTCGACTATCAGCTGGAGTGGGAGTCACTTCTAGAGGAGGCACCCTGGCGCGCCCATAAGCTGCAGGTTGGAGCACTTCCCTGGCGTCCAATCAGTTGGCGCTCGTTACCCTGCTCTCAATCGAAGTCGAATGCCATGCTTCGACTCAGACAAAGACTCACAGCTAGATGCGCTGAGGCGTGTGGTTCAGCTGCCTGGTGTTCATGATTGGCTCCTCACGCCTGCCCGCCACTCCGGGCTCGGATGCCCGAGTGCCGGGGCGCACAGACCATCAGCCACGGAGCACCGCTCCGGCAGATAGCGGAGTCGTCAATCACTGTGTGGATGAGTGCCCGGTGGCCCCTAGCCCGAGTGTGCTGTGCACCAATCGGTGAGCCGGGTAAGAGGCTGTTCACACACCTCCCACACTGGGCAGGCTGGGGGAGATGACGGTCAGAGGCCCACGAAGAGACGATTTCGTGGCCCGCTGAGCACACTGAGGGCGCAGAGGTGCATGTGACACGAAGCACTCAGAATGGCACTTGCGGTGGGTTGAGGTTTGTGGAAAAAAACTTGCATGGAGCAGGCAGGTGCCTGAGGGGAGCCTGATGGTGATGCGGGCAGGAGCGAATCACGGACTACACTCTGAACCTTCTGAAGCTCGACACGCAGCACGGTGAGGCGCCCTGCGGCAGTGTGACATGGCTGGGAAGTGACGCGCAGCACGGTGAGGCGCCCTGCGGCAGTGTGACATGGCAGGGAAGTGAAGCGCAGCACGGTGAGGCGCCCTGCGGCAGTGTGACATGGCAGGAAGTGGCGCAGCACGGTGTAGAGGCGCCTGCGGCAGTGTGACATGGCAGGAAGTGGCGCGCAGCACGGTGAGGCGCCCTGCGGCAGCATGACATGGCAGGGGAGTGGACGCGCAGCACGGTGAGGCGCCTGCGGCAGTGTGGCATGGCAGGAAGTGGCGCGCAAAGCACGGGTGAGGCGCCCTGCGGCAGGTGATGGCAGGGGAGTGGGCGCGCAGCACGTGAGGCGCCCAAGCGGCAGTATGACATGCGAGCAGGGAAGTGGCGCGTAGCACGGTGAGGCGCCCTGCGGCAGTGTGACATGGGGAAGTGACGCGCAGCACGGTGAGGCGCCCTGCGGCAGTGCCATGGCTGGGGAGGACGCGCAGCACGGTGAGGCGCCCTGCGGCAGTGCGACATGGCAGGGGAGTGACGCGCAGCACGGTGAGGCGCCCTGCGGCAGTATGACATGGCAGGGGAGTGACGCGCTGCACGGTGAGGCGCCCTGCGGCAGTG
>LGRX02009255.1:30381-47310 GCA_001247695.2 Cymbomonas tetramitiformis | reverse complement strand
CGCAGCACGGTGAGGCGCCCTGCGGCAGTGTGACATGGCTGGGAAGTGACGCGCAGCACGGTGAGGCGCCCTGCGGCAGTGTGGCATGGCTGGGAAGTGACGCCCTGCGGCAGTGTGACATGGCTGGGTAGTGAAGCACGGCATGGTGAGGCGCCCTGCGACAGGTTATATTGCGGATGGGTTCGAGTTAGGGAAGGGATTGCACTTGCATCTACAGGTTGCTCTCAGAGCCGGGTCGCCGTGATGATTGAACACCTTAGAAAGTTTCAGATCCACCAACTTTTATGGACTCTCAGCGGTCCCTTACTCAATGAGGCAACACTCGCTGGCAATCAGGAATGAGGGGCAAAGTGGGGGCGGGGGATGGGAGGAAACCCGCAGGCCGCTTGCTCGGGTCGTGTTTCCTGTGGGAGCTGCTCGTGGCAGACCCGGAGAAGCTTCCACTCTCCGATGAGTTGCTCGTCTTGCTGCTCAAGGTGATGTTGTGGTGCCGGCTACGCCACCGGCTTGTGCCCCGCTCACAGTGAAAGCCACACCCGGGCTCTATCGGCCTTCCCGCTTTTGGGTGCCTGGGCTTCGGAGGAGCGAAGTGGGAAGAGGAGGGCTTCCGCCAGGGCATGCGACCGCCTCCTGTCTTCAGCTCGACAGTATGCAGAGGCAATGCTTGCGTTCTGGTAGCTTGTGTATATTTGGCCGACGCCATCATCTGGGCACGGCGGGTGAGGATGGTAATGAGGCTGGGAACTTTGCCAATGAACACGCTGCGGGCGGGATACACGCTGCGACACACGGGCTCGGAGGTGCCTCACACGGAATCCCTCGGCGGGGAGGGCAAGCAGGCAGCCCCTCCGCAGCTTCCTATGAAAGAGCTGTACACAAAAGAGAACATGCACCGTATCCAGCACGGAATCTACGGCTACAAGGTGATCTGCCCAGCAGCTCCCCCGAATGCATTCTTTGCAGGCTGCAGAAGCCCCTTGCAAGCCGTCAAGCCCTCCCTGTCAGGCGTGCCAGGCGTGTCAGGCGTGTCAGGCCAGTATGTCCACAAGCAAAATGGCTGTGATCTGAGCTGAACGATGCACCAGCGAAACCATCTTCAGGTGACTGGATAAGACACATTCATGATCGGAGCAGGGCGGCCATTTAAACGACATCCATCGTTTGCATCATCCTCTATGCAGCCCACTCTTTGAGCGACTTCTTTCATCAAGGCGCCCTCCAGCCTTGAACATGGTCTTTCTAGTATCGAGCAGATATTGTTGGTCACAGCTCACTCCAGCCCTCATCAGGTTTTCTTTATTGTGAAAGCACCCTTCATCCCTGAGCCGGGAAGGGATGCCGCCTGTGAAGAGAGCCGCAGAAGCTAGAAAAGCTCGAGGATTTCCACGGGGAATCGACGCATCAGCATGAAAGCCGGGTGCTCACGAGGGGATGTCCACCGGCGCACGGGCGCAGACCACCCATGCGCCCCGCCGGTGCACCTGCACTATCTAATGCGGTGTGCCTTCCGTTTATCCGCATCGACTGTTGAGTCAGCAGATTCTATACCCTGTCACTGGTGACTGCCGGCACATTTCTGCGGTTGATGTGGCTTGCAGCGCATAGCTTGCACCTAGCCTGGCGCTGATGCAGTCCGCAGCCGCTCCCTGCAGGTGTTCCTAATGCCGGAGAAGGATGGGGCGGCTTGGCTGGATGAGCTGTACTATGCCACATGCGCAGTCTACTCGCTGGCCCGGCGCAAGGACGGCCTGGCGGTGTTGCAACGTTTGGACTTCTGCTCCGCAATTGTGGGCTGGCTCCAGGTGTTTCTAAATTCCACGGTAGACGTGCTCTCGGCCGGTGCTGCGGAGGATGCGACGGAGGGAGACGCAGATGGTGTGGCGGCGGTTCCAGAGTCCAAGAGGATGAGCAAAAGGATACGTCCGCGCCCCCCCATCCTGCAGCAGCTTCAAACTGGGGTCGCCGATGAGCACCTTGCAGGGAGGTTGCTTGGGGCCCTCGCGGCAACCTCGGAGGGGGTGACCTGCCTCGAGGCAAGCCCCTGCCCAGCCCGTGACTACCGTGCCCGATGATCAGGGGTCGATGTCTCTGCAGCTCCGCCTAGGGGGGAGGTGGTGGCGAGAGGCGTTGTGGGGCGGATCCGCAACATTCCCGACTCCAAACGCAGTTGCCGTGGGGGTGGTAAAGCGGGGAGGCTTGCCGATGCTTGGGTTCCGTGCCTCTACACTCCGGCATCTCACGACGTGAGGGAGGAAGGGTGGGCGCCGGTGAAACAGATCAAGCTCCGGCTAATGGCGACGCTGCTTGAGCTGCTGAGCCAGGATGATAAGGCGCTGCGGCGGATGGACGAGCCAGTGACTGGGAGGGAGCCTTTGGCCGCGGCGATGGTGTCCGTGGGGGTGGCGAGTGCCCTGAGGGGGACGGCCATGGGGCTGTATGCTCCGGAGAGCGGGTGGGCGGTGCTCGGGGAGACGATGGAGGACGTGGCCTTCTGGGTCACGAGCGAGGCCCAGGTCGCCGAGGAGAGCGGCGCAGAGGATGCGGTGGCGGAGCAGGAGCTCACGGTGAGCATGAAGACGATGGAGGGCAGCCTGCACTGGGAGCGGGCCGTGTCCAGTCGGCCGCCCAGAGCGCAGCAGCGCCGCCAGAGCCGCACGACACAGCCTAAGGGTGATGAGGGGCTTGCAAGGGAGGCATGCGAGGATTCCACGTCGGATGAGGAGGTTGAGCGGCGCGAGCGAAAGCCAGGCGCGGAAGAAGAGGCGATGATCAGCACGCTGTGCGACGCAGTCGGAGCGCGCTTCATCAACGTGCTCGAGAGGCTCGTGAATCTGCGCCAGGGAGACTTCAATCCCGAGGCGGACCGAAGGCACGTCCGATCATCTACAGCCCGACCCCCTTGCATCAGGGTTTTCTTTTCGAAGGACAAGATGCCACCGAACTGTGATGGCGCGTGAATGAGGGTGCCGCTCGTAGGTTGAACCTCGAAAGTAAATGTACTGGCCAATGGTTGGCAGTCTGCAAGGTGTATGCTCCCAGAAGGCGGCGTTGGCAGGCACTGGGTTCTCGGGTCCGGATACACGCCAATGCAAGCCAGATTCCATGAGAGGGGCGAGAGGCGAAGAAGGGGTGGTGAAAGCCAGGTCTGCGGCGGACGTTTTTGAAGTTATCGTCAACGCGACCCAGCCAGACGAGGTATGACTCTAGCACCGACGCTTCCACTGATGCATCAGCCAATCAGACGCTTCTCCGATCTTGGCAATTGCACCCTGGCAGAGAGCTTTGAGAGGGTGTGGCAGCTTATTCAGAGCATTATGGGTTGTTTCCGGGGAGGCCGTGGAGCTTTCACCACACTGTGATCGATCATACACTCAATGAAGCCTGCGCTGTGAGTTGCGGTCAGTCATACGGGCATTCTAGGTTGCGATGCAAGATGTTTCAAATATTACCAAATGCTTCCAATGCAGATAAAAGTTTCGAATATTGTTTAAGCATGCAACCGCTGCAGCGCCGCGGCCAAACGAGAGCCTCCTATGCGCTGGTTGGACGCAATGGTTCATCGCGTCAGCGAGTAGTTCGGATCGGCAAGGTGTGCGCTGCGGCGTGCAGTTCGGATCGGAGGGCAGTGGTTTGATGGTGGGTGGTTTGCCAGGGACCGTTCTCTCCAACGCCAGCAACGCCGTCTGGTTTCTCACCGACAACGCCGACAGTGGGCCGTTTTGGAAAGAAGGGGGAAGCGCTGCGGCCTCACCACTTGATGGACCGCTGCGGGGGCATCCGCTGCGTGCTCACGCTCCTGCAGTCGCCCTCGATCGTGTGGCAGAGGTCCCGCCCTCTGCCCCCCCACATGCGCTAGGACAGTGCATGAATCATCGTGAACAATGACTGCATAAGGGTTCATTACGGTTATTGTGGAACCGCACTGCCCCTTCGCTCGGCCTTTGAAATTTTCATTTCAATGCTCACAACCCCGAAAAAATGAGCCAGAAAGTTCCTAATTTGAGTGAGAACTCAGCCCTGAGTCTTCAAAGTTCTGGAACACTTTTGCCAAAGCTAGGACCAAACACCCCAGTAACAGCTCTGACACAGATGAGAGATGCAACTCGAGTGAGGCCCTCGGATCTGAATGGATGACACTCATTCAAAGGGCTGAGATGAGCTGACCCTGGGTTTGCAACTAGGCCAAGTTGAGAGGGCTCCTCAGCAGACCACGTCGGTAGTTTTGTATTGACGACACTAGTAGAGACCACTGATTGGTGGATGTAGATTAGTTTATCATTGATTAGATCCTGCTGTTGCAGGATTGGGTAGCCGTCATTTCTAGGAAATAGAAATAACTAGAACTGTGGTTTGCAGCTCACTCTTGAATTATCAAGAAAGTGTTCCAGACTCGTTGACACTGTATTGGAGACACTAAAGTCTCGGTCTGACTAGAGCTTCAGATTTGTTCACCCACCCGCCCACAACCTGGAAAAAGGGAAGGGGGGAGGGGGTACCCGGGACTCTGGGACCAGTCAGCTAGCCCCAAGGCTTGGGATCTGCTCTGGTTGCACCCGGGACCCCTTTACCTGTCAAGTCTGACTTTCACCACCTAAGGAACTAGAACTAGCTTGCTGACTCTAGATGTAAATCTATATTTTGGAATAAACACCTTGTCCAATCTGTGTTTGGTGTTCTGTGAATGTTCCCTTGCAATAATTGGTGTATTTGCTTTGATGGTTGAAGTTCCCCGCCTCCGCCCCCAATGTGCGGAGCTAGTGCTTAAAGCTTCATTGGTATACTTGCCCGGATAGCCCCCTACGTCCGGCACACCGGGACATGTGCTGCGACTTTGCTGGGGGTGCCAGGCCGGCAGGCCGCTGGGGGCTGCCCATGTCACGTGATGATGCCGAATGTGGTTCACTTGTTCGTGCACACGGCAAAGCCGCCATCGGCTGCCGACGGATTTTCCCCACATCCACGTTGGGTCCCACTGTTTTTTTTGGGTCATGAGATAGGTCGCCTTCGCGGTTGCCTGGATTTAGGGTTGAGAGCGCGGATTTAGGGTTGAGAGTGTGGATGTGTGGCTGGCAACGTGCAGGCATGGTGCGCTGCTGCTGGCAATGTGCTATGCGCTGGAGAAGGGCGGGCACGTGCGGCTGGTTAAGTCCCCAATGCTGACAGACATGCTCATCGAGGTTTGCCGCGTGATGGCGGGGAGCTGCAGCTGGAAGATTGCCCCACGCGTCGCCGCGGCCATGTGCGCCTGTGTGGCGGCAATGCTTGAGCAGGTGGGATCGCTTGGGCCGCGTATGTTGCCACCGACAGACACTCCTGTGTGTCCGATGGGGGGGTGGGGGGGGACAGCGGCTGCTCGCAGACAGTCAACTCGGATCTCTGCTGAATTGTGTGTTTGCTTTCCTGGTGTGTGTACTACAAGACGGAATCTGCGCTGGTCAGTCGCTGCACTAATGGACGCCTTTTGTCTAAATCGAGCCAGGCTCGGTGAGCTGCACTAATGGACGCCTTTTGTCTAAATCGAGCCAAGCTCGGTGAGCTGCGTATGCTCGTCTCCCCCCTACCCGGCAGTGGCGGGAAAGAGTTTGGGACGACCAGGGCTGTGGGAGGGGGACCAAGCATGCGACAGGGAGCCAATCAGAGCGCTGTGGGGGCCATTTTGGATATTCCCCAAAAATGGCGCTTTGCGAGCAGTTCGGCAATGCGCGGTGCCGCGATCTGCTTTGTGGCGCTGGCTAAGGACCCGCATTCGGCTGCGATGTGTATGGACCCCGTCAACTTGCCTGTGCTCCATAGTTCGCTGACCGCTCTCGGACAGAACGAGGAGGCTGTCGTGCGTGCTGGTTGCCTCAACACGCTCACCCTCCTGGCTCTGCAGGCGCGCCACGGCATCCCCCCCATGCCGCCCGCCGCCATGCAATGTGCACCGTTGATGTTGCGCACGCGCTGAGATGGGATCATAGGCGCTGCAGGACGCCAGGCAGGCAGCACATTGCCTCGCCCTGCAGACAACGCGCATTTATCGGGCTGAGAGAAATGCACGAGGGTGGACGAGGATGGACCCTTGACACGGCCAAGAAGGGAGTGTGAAGTCCCCTTTGAGGCTCCATGGGGGGCGCAGCAACCCCTTCACGGGGGCGTAGGGCGAAGGGGAAGCGCTGAGGTGCCGATGAAACCTCTGAGCTTGAGCTGTGGGGGGGGGAGGGGGCGAGCAGGAGAAGCAGCAGAGACATGAACTGAAGTCGCAGGGCCCCGAGATGGACGGCAAGTTCCGCACCTCGCTGATGACGGAGGAGCTGTGGCGCTCGTGCTTCCCGTGCTGCCTGATGAGCCCGGGGCTGCAGCTGTCAGGTGATTTCTCAACGCACGCGCACGTGAGGTGCGCCGCCGCTTGCGGGCGCAGCCTGCTCGATGCTGGGATGCAGGCCGAGGCCGAGGGCTGCGCGTGGGGCCGTGTTGGGTCCGTGCGGAGTGTGGGGAGCAGCCGCTCGATCCCGCGGATGTCATTGGATGTGGGACGTCTCTCATCGGTTGTGCCGTGCGTCAAAAGAATTGCGCCCGCCGATCATATTGGGGGCTCTGACGTTTGCGTTATTCCCCGCACTTGCCTGAGCGCTCGCAGCAGCCGAAGGGGCCAAACGGGAGGGATGCCGTGCGCCCTGCGCGGGGCGGGGTGGCCTCGGCGTGGTGGTGGCATCCACGTCCGCGACTGGAGCGGGCATCCGGCGGAGGGGGGAGCCACCGGGGGGTCTGAGTGCTCCGCGTGGTCTGTGGCGCAGGCTCGCGGTATCGCGGCAGCAGTAGGGCGATGGGCTTCGGAGATGTTAAGGTGCGAGGATGTCTCGCATGTCCACCTTCCGTGACTCTGCCCCAGCTGCCTGTATGTGCGGTAGTCCATGGGGGTGCCCCTTCCCCTCAGATGCAAGATTGGTGCGGCCAGGGGGTTATCTTCTGAACACACATGGGACTGGGCGCGCCGTGATTAGGGGAAGAAGCAATTGTATGGTGACGAGGACGAGGACGAGGACCAGGGCAAAGAGGAAGAGGTTGTGGATGTCAAGCCACTCGAGGTGTACCATTTCAGGGCCCTCAAGGTACCAACCCTGCTTCCTGCCCCTACTGCCAGCTGCGCTTTATCCCTGCCACCTCCTACTCGTTGCCCTCTCGGTTCCTACTCTCTGCTTCCGCCATCCTTTGCTCCCTGCCCCCATCAACCTTGTGCCCTGCCCCCAACCCCCTGCTGCTGGCTTGCTGCCTCTGCTATCCCCCCAAGCTCGAGCCGCATGTGTGAAGTTTGCCACGTGAGCACCTCTCCATTTTTTTCTTTTCAAACGTACAAATGTGAGGAGATAGACTGCTGTGCGCTGTCCTGGTACTCACTCAGATGGACTTGGGTTGGATGGGGGATGAGGGGGGATGAGGAACCAGGACCGCTTAGCAGATGGCACCTTGCAATTGGAGAATGTGTACCGTGAGCTGGTAAGCGGCGGCAGTGCCTCCTGTAGTGCTGGTCTCAACCAACGTTGGTTTCCAACTTGCCTGTTGAGTGCTTGATCCACCTGGCCCTGACACGATGGGAGCGGCGCTCTCAGGACTTAAACAACAACGGGCTGCTGGAGTGGGATGAGCTGGGGGAGTTTGTGCGTTCACTGGTGCCCGAGTACGACATGGGTGTGCCCCCGGTCCGCTTCTTCCAGGTAAGGCCGATTCATCGTGTCCTCCCTCGTCGACCCACATTGGGTCCTGCTCTCCGCTTCACGTTGCCCCTTCGAGCCCGCCACGTTAACCCTTCGAGCCCGCCACGTTGCCCTTTCAGCCCGCCACGCTGCCCCTTCGAGCCCGCCATGTTGCCCTTCGAGCCCGCCATTGCCCCGTCGAGCCAGCTACGCTGCCCCGTCGAGCCCGCGCGCCCCTCGGAGCCCGCCACGTTGCCCCTTCGAGCCCGCCATGCTGCCCCTTCAAGCCCGCCACGCTTGCCCCTTCGAGCCCGCCACGCTGTCCCTTCGAGCCCGCCACGTGCTCCTCTCGAGACCGCCACGCTTCCCCTTCGAGCCCGCCATGTTGCCCCTCGAACCCGCCACGTTGCCCCTTTGAGCCCGCCACGTTGCCCCTTCAAGCCCGCCACGTTGCCCCTTCGAGCCCGCCAGGTTGCCCCTTCGAGCCCGCCACGTTGCCCCTTTGAGCCCGCCACGTTGCCCCTTCGAGCCCGCCACGTTGCCCCTACACCAGGCTCCATTCTCGGCTTCACCATTCGCACCTTACCGCGGCGCCTCTTCTCCGACAGACTGCTGGGGGAGCCGCACACTTCTTGCACAGATTGGGGCGCGGCTCGGCTCGGGGGCGGCCCGTCTGCAGGTAATGATGGATACAGATAAGAATCACACGGTGGACCTGGCGGAAGTGCGCTCCGCTTTCAGAGGGGGGCTGCTGGAGCGTGCCTACCAGCATGCCGTGAAGGGCAGCTGGCAGATTATGGCAGATGACATCTTGCAGCGCGCGTGCATTATCATGGAGGAGGAGCAGATCACTGCGAGGCAGCTCTTCGACAAGTTTGATGTTGAGGAGAAAGGCGAGCTCAACACCACGCAGCTGCAGGTGGCCACCACCTCATCTCTAGCGTCCATATAACCCCACACCGGCGGCACACGGCCTGGGTTTTGCACCTCGATCCCACCTCCAGCTCACTCCATTTATGATGATGCAAATTCTGATGTTCCGAGGTACACGCCCGCCTTAGCAACGGCGTGAGCGTTCCCGCCGCGGCATCGGGGCGGTCTGAAGAAGGATTACGTTCCGCACAACTGAGAGATGCTCCCTCTTAAGGGTGAATTTCGGGTTTGTGAGATCGGTGCAGGAGCGGCGCTTTTGTGAGAGTGAGAAGCCAGCACATCCTAGCGCTTGCATATCGCACGATGATTTGTCCTATGCCAGTCGCCCGCGTGACACTTTGAAAATGATTCATGCACACCGACGCGAAGCCGCGCCACGCGCTCGAGGAGATCACTCTGATCTCAAAGTATCATCATGAAATAAGCTTAATATTCTCTTCTACAAAACAAAATCACAAAACTTTGGGGCAAGCCGAGGGGAGTGCACCCAGCACTTGCACAGAATACTCAGACTGCCACGTGGCCGCAGTGCACACCCTGCACAGTGCGCGCAGAGCACCGCCGCAGAGTGCGCTCAGACACCTTGCGCCATCGCATCCTGATGCTGGTGTGGCGCAAGACTATAGCCCCGCCAGGCGCCTGCGTGGCTTTAGACCAAGAAGCAAGGTGTAGGGCGCGTTATACATGGCGCGCCGGCGTGCGCAAATCCACCGTTGCTGTCGATCCTTGCTCACGCTTGCGCCGCTTCATCACCTGTCATGGTTGCAATGTGTCCGTATTGCGTCACTGACACGTGGTTGCCTGTGCGAGTCAGGACTTGTTCTGGCACCTCCTGCCAGCGCTCAACCCCAAGGAAATGAACGACGTCATCAGCGACTTTGTGGTGAAGGGCGGTGCAATGGTCTTCGACTCGCTGCAGCAGCACCTCGCAGGAGCCTCGAGCCCGCGCCTCCTCGACCTCAATATCCATGCCCCGCCCCTAAGTGAGGCCGCCGCCGCCACCCTTATGGTGATGGCATCCACCGCCACACCCCAGGTGTCAAATCACCCGGAACTGATCGAGATGCTTGTGCTGCTCTGCGAGGTGGGCTCCTCCTCCTCTCTAGAGCCCCAGGGAGTGGTGCCATGACGCGGCGCCTCGCCGGAAGTCGCGAGGGTGCAAGAGTGTAGCAATTGTAGGGGCCTCCCTAATGCATGGAGTTGCAGCAGGCGCTGACTGGATTTCACATAAGTCACACGTCCAGTGCAAACCACCGACGGTCATCCCATCACATACATCGTACGTTGGGAGTACGTTTATCGCGCACCGCGTCCCGCATGTTTGCCACGTGTCTGCCGCATGTTTGCCACGTGTCTGCCGCGTGTGTAAAGTTCACCGGTGGATCAACTCGAGGCTCTTGCAAGCTCCCAGGATTTCCCACATTCGCAAGCGCCCTTCACGCCGCATGTCCTTGCCTTGACTGGCGTGACTCGTTACTGCCTTGTGGGACGTGCAAAGTGTCTCGGATTGGCTGAGCTGCTGACCATGTACTTGCCGGACCCCCTCGCTCCTGCAGGAGACCACGGCTTCTCGCACTCTACTCTACACCGCAGCGACCCTCTGGTCCATTACCAGCACTTGCCAATGCTCGGGGTCCCGCATGCCGGACCTGAACACCGCAGCGATGAGGGTCATCGCGCACGCCTCCCTCCGCTCGTGGTCGCTACTGCAGACATATGACGTGCTGCTGTCGTGGCAGCAGCCCTCCAACCTCGGGGTAATGCAGGCGCAGAAGACGTTGACTTACTTTCTCGGGCTATTGTCGCTGTGTGCGTGCGATAACCAGACGCGGTGGGCCATGATGGGCGAGCTTGGGCCGCAGGGGCCTGGTATTCCGAACGTGCTGCGGCGCCAGGGGGAGAACGATCCGGAGTCGCGCACCCCTTTCGAGGCGGTGCAGCTGCTGCTGGACGTCGCCTTCACGGACGCCTCCGAGGGGCGCCCTCTGAAGCACGAGTTCTTTGCCCGTGAGCTTGCGATGCAGGCGGTGTACACCATGTGCGTGCTCGACATCAATTGCCGCCACTCGATCGCTGCCCTTGGCATCCGATCTGCACTGGAGGCATTCTTCCTCAAAGAGGGTGCGCTGCCCCCAAGCCTTGAGACCCTCATCATTCACCGTAAGACCACCTCATGCCAGGGCTGGTATCAATATTATATATCTGATCCAAGCTCTACGATGCTCCTTCCATGTGTGTTGCATCGTTCTTTGGGCTCATTGCCATTCATACCTCGGGGGATGAGCTCTGAGTGTTGCTTAAATTGTGGGCAACGCCCGGGGGGGGTAATGCTCGAGGAGGGTAATGCCCGCGGGGGGATGGGGGACTTACTGTGGTGTGTTACCCAGGACCGAAGCTCGAGGTTCGTGGGCATGCCGCAATGCTGTACTACTCGATTCTGGAAGACGATCTAAAAGAGGCGGGGTGGGAGGTTGACAAGAAGGTGGACCGTAACCACTGGGGCGGAGTGCAGCTCAGTCGGCAGCAACGGCAGTACCGCTTCGACGTGGTTGACGGCGCCCGCACACTGCACTATCGTAACGAGTCCCATCAACAGTTTGCGCTCCATGAGGTGGCCACCCCCCTTGTCCCCCGCCTGCCCTCCCTTCCGACCCCTCCCTGGAGAGCGTGAGCGCCCAGCCAAGGCGGAGTAAAGGGTGGCAGAGAGAGGGAATGGGGAGGTGTGAGGGGGGGGCACCGAATCTGATGGGAGCGTGTGTACTACAGGCAACGTTCAGGTTGCAGCGCATCATTAATGAGAAAAGTTAGCACCGAGTGAGTTTTCTTGTATTGATTTATCTGGCGAGTTTTAAGAGGATTGGGTTCGGCACGGAGCAGGAGCTGAAGCAAGTGTTGCTGTCTAAAGATTTCGGATTGAAGTCGGCACCTTCACGAGGGACTGCGGAAGCGCTCAGTACGCCTGATACAGATTTCCCACAGTGCGTAGGCGATTACCTAGACCACTTGTCCGTGATCGAGTTCAGCCGGCAGGCCTTGGTCGAGGCGGCGTGCCGCTCGCTCGTCTTCCTGCTTCGCCACAGCGCCCTGCACCTCCAGGTGGGCCTATATGACGCCCTGTATGACGCCCTGGATGATGCTGGACTGCTCAGCTTCCTAGCACCCCATAAGTGGCACCATCAAGCGCGTACCTCCCAATTCCAACTCAAGCTTGCAGGCTCGCATCCCGTGCCTCACGCCTCAATCGTTAATTCCCGATTTCAGCCCTCTGAGCTCCAGCGTGGGATCCGGCGCCAGGCCACCACAGCAGATCAACATCAGTCGGCATAGCATTTGACTGCCACATGGCAGCGCCTGGTTGGATGAGGTGCATCCAGAGGTCACGCGCGTCTTTCTTGTTGGGGGCGGGCGTACATGGCCCCAGGCAGCAGGAGCGGACGGCTCAGCCTTGATGAGCATATCGAGCAAGGCGGATCTCGGGCGGCTCGGGATGGTGGAGGCTCTAGCGCAGCTGCTCAAGTCGAGCGCGAGCAGCATGGCTGTGCAGGCGAAAGCTGCTCGGGCGCTGCTGAACCTGAGCTGCGACAGCGAGAACCAGGCCCTCATTGCAAAACACTGCCTCCACACACTGCTCAGCCTGAACGAGGCCGCGACACTCTTCATGCGCCACCGAGGCAGCGCCGAAGATGCCCTCGCCAACCCCGACGCCATGAAGGTGGTGCTGCACGAGGTGCACGAAGTGCTTCGCTTCACCAGTGCCACTTTGCGCAACCTGCTCCGGCACCCGGCCAACCGCACGCGCATGTTTCGCATGGAGCTCTCCATCAGAGCCAGGCAAAGGCCCCTCTGCGCCCGGACCCCGTCCCCCGTCTCCTCACCTTCTTCCCTCTTTCTAGATCACCTGCCCCCCTCCTCACCACACGTACACATATGTTACACGCCAATCCCGCGGCGCGATTAATCACGCCCCGTCCATGCCATTCCTGATCAATCGGGATTGGCGTGAGACTGTATCACGCCAATCGCGCCATCCCCCCTGGTGCGATTGGCGTGGGCCGCTCCCAGCAAAAGCACCCACGCCACTCGCGCCCCCTCACCTAGTGACGATAGGCAGTCACAGTCGTAAGTGTGTGTTGGCATGACGCACTGAAGGTGTACATCAGTGCTGTTCGCTATTCGAATGCAATACCCCACTAACTAGTAATTACAGCAATCACTTAATGACAACGAATTCAGCGATACAACCCCAACCAGGGTCATGACTCGGTTCACTTTTTATTTTCTCGTCCCGGTTCGCTGTTACGCCAAGAAAATGCGGGGAGCTTGGAGGTAGGGACGAGCAATTCGGGGGGTGGGGGGTGGGGGAGAGGGGGTCCCCACAACTCCTATCCCCCTCTTTTCTGCTATTTATTCTCATCCCCTACCCCCGTATCCCGTCATCCCCTTCCCCTGCCTCCACCGCACGCGCGCACACACACAACCCCGCCCCTCCCCCGCATCCCACCCGAATTTTCCCGCTCTCCCCCAATCCCCTTCCCCCCCCATCCAACAAGAAAAAATAGTAAGCCGAGGCGTGTTAAGCTCGTGACCTCCCGCTCGTTGGAATCGTATCGATTGCTGTAGGAAGTTGGCAGAATATACCATATTGCATTCGATATCTAACATTACATAATATCATCAAGTGATTACTGTAATTTTTAGTTGACGGAATACTGCATTCGATTTGCGATGGAGCACTGATCTGCGCCTCGAGTGCGACGCATAACACACCCTCGCCGCTGTGACTTTCCATCATCGCGAGGTGAGGGGGCACGAGTGGCGTGGGTGCGGGATTTTGCTGGGAAATGCCCACGCCAATCGCGCCAGGGTGGCGTGATGTGGGATTGGCGTGAACGGGGCGCGATTAATTGCGGCGCGGGATTGGCACATATACGCGCGCGCTCTGTGACATTTGACAGTCTCCTCGTCTTGCCCATGGCAAGGCAAAACACTTACAGCCCTGTAACAGCGTGAATATGTGGCGGTGAGTATATCATACAGCCCAAGCAGACTGTGCATGGCGAGGCAGATCCTAAGTCTCCAGTGGCTTGATGCTGGAGCTGCCTGTGTAGTACGACCTTCGTGGCGTGACCATAGCGGCGCAGCCCTGGCAGTGCCTGGACCCTGCAAAACGAATATATCCGACGACCGTGGCAGCTCAAATTTAGAACAGCACGTCTCCGATGGCCCGAGAGGCGCGACCTTGGGAACGGCCGGGATTTCTCGAACTGGGCAAAGCCTGACTGGGGCAGGCCACCGGCAGCGGTGAGAAACAAGCCCTCTCTTGTCCACTGAGGGCGTGGCTGAAGGAAGGGAGGGCGCTTCCAGGCATGCGCGGGAGAAGATGCAGGACTACCTTGCAGAGGGTCAGGCAACGTCCAAGTCCAGATCCTCAAGGGTGCCACGGGGGGAGCACCATCGGCACCCGGCCAACCCGAGGCCGACCATCTCCCCCGAGCTCCAGCGCGCCCTGCGCTTTGCCAAGGCGGAGGCCACCGCCACCAATGGCAACCCCTTCCTCCTTAACCCCGACGGTATCCCAGCACCAGACGCCGACGGGAAACAGTGTTGCCGGGATCCGGCTTTCGAGGGCGTTCCTCCCGAAGACGTGCTACCCCCAGAGGCGTTGGAAGAGCTGGCGATGGGGGCCGGCACTCTCGAAGGCGACAAGGCGAATGAGGACCTGGAGCAGAAAGACTTCTACCGGGAGCTGATCACGGAGCTCGTGACTGTGGGGTACAGTGATCAAGACAGTGAGGACGGCGGTGTGGAGGGAGACTCGTGGGCGCCCCCGGAGGCCTCCGCTGTCCACGCGTCAGGGCAGCTGAAATGGGATGGGGAAGGCGCCTCGCCGTCCTCTTTGCCAGATGTTTTTGAGCGGAAAGTGCGGGTGCGGGAGGTGCAGAAGCCTGTGACGCGTGACGGGAAGCCCATACTTGCGAGGTCCCTAACGACGAGTATGCCAGGGCAGAGGGAGTTCGCTTTCGCGGACCAACGCTTGCTTTCGAACTCATCTCCGGAAAAAACCCGGGCCCGGAGCACCACGCATAGCGGCAAAGCCCTCCAGCGGAATGTAACCCGCAGCCGGAGAGATACCCGGCTGCTCGTGATGGAGCATCTGGCGGCGCCGTATCAGCCTGCGGACATCGAGGGCCCGAAAGCTGTCCATCGTTCGCCCACTGCCCGGCCGCCAAGCCGGCAGCGCGCTGGCCTGCGCCCAACGAAGATGCACTTGGATGTGAGCACAAGTAAAGCCGCCCAAGCCAAGAGCATGCCCCAGCCCGCGCTACCAGCTTGGAGGTGCGCCCCATCTTCGCTGCCTGGGAGATGTCCCTCCACAGGGCGCAGGCCGCGGCGCCTCACGGGAGTCCCCGCGCAGTCAAGGTCCAACCCACGCGGCTCGGCATGCCACAGGCGCGAGCAGCTGGGAGTGCGCGTGGAGGTGGGGCCCTGTTAGGCTGCAGCGTGCCGCCTCGCGATGATCGAGCACCCTCATGGGCAACGAGAGCCTGCTTGTATTTCTTGATGAGGTTTTGATGTCGTGCTGGCACTGTACTCCGCTGCCCTCAGGAGTCGCAAGGCCTCCGCCCAGCAGCCGGCCTGGATCTGCGCCATAGTCCTGGGGGATGCTGCCAGCTCACCTTCACTGAAGCGCCAGGCACTAGAAAGTGCACCGGCCACCAATGCATATGTTTTCAGGAACATGGCGAGAATGTGCTGCTCACCTCCCATGTCTGCCCTCCCTCCCTCCTCCCTCCTCCCTCCCTCCCTCCCCCTCCCCTCCCCCATGCCCCCCTCCCTTGCTTTCTCACCCTTTCCCCGATCGTTGCCTCCTACCGACAGGGAGGCCCTTCTCTCGAAGCCGGCGCAGCATCAGGATGAAATTGAGGCGGTGGAGGGGCCCCGAACCAAGAAGACGCTGAGATCATCGATGAGATTGGCAAAGCGCCTGCCCCCCACCCCCGCCCCCATGTCCATCTTCGAGATGCAACCCTCTCCCCCGGGACGCCCGAGCCAGCTCGCGCAAGACCTGTACACGCAGGGCCCGTCCCCAGCGTCGCAGAGGAGAGCCGCAAGCCACAGCCCTGGCGGTGCCGCGCGGCCGCAGTCGTCCCCAGGCTGGCGAGAGAAGCGCGCCCTCGCAATGGCCTCGGGCTCCACGGCCTCCGTCAACAACCTGAAGCTGCAGCCATTTAGCGACGAGTCTGCTAAGGTCTTTTCCCCGTTGACGCCCACTGCGTGCGCCGTGAGTCAACCATGTGCTAGAGGGCCGACCTTGTCCGCCCCGCCCACCTGACTTCACCTCACGCCAATGTTGCCGTCATAGCGAGGCAGGCTCCTCGCCGATCCCGGCGCTCATTGGTATACGCCATAGCGATGAGTGGGGGCTGCTCCCCAAACACCGTCACGAGGGCGGTCAGAGGGAGCATTCACCGGGCCGTGCTCCTGACGCGGCGCGGCGCGGCGGCAGGCTCAGGATGCGCGCGGGCGAGTCATGACGGAGGCGCGCATGGAGCGCATGCTGTGCAAGCCGGTCAGCAGCCTCTGGAGCTCTATCACCTTCGACACAGCGGGGCTCAACCTGGCGCCCGGGACCAACGGGTGCTGGCAGCAGCAAGTGGTGTTCCGTCCGCGTTCAGTCGGCCCGGGCAACCTCCCTGAGAACGAGGGTTGCCGCAACGCTCCGAAGGACATCACCGGCGCTGTGATGGTGCTGCGGCCCGGATGGACGCGGCAGCAGGGTTTACGCAAGGCGGTGTTTTTCCGGAACCTTCACACCGGGGCGATCGGAGAGTGCTCCTGCGCCGAGGAGAAGACCTGTCCGGTCCATGCCAAGCCCTCCCAGTGGCAATGGCGCCAGAACCAGGTAACCCCGGCAGCCAGTGCGGCCATCCAGTGCGAGCATCTGTCAGTGAGTAGCCATCACGCGAACCGGTGGAAGCCGTCGCGGTGAGTGCCACACGACCCGGCTTTGAAGGATTTGGAGCGCAAGCCCAAGAGGGTGGTTCTGCAGCTCGGACCCTTGGACGTCGTGATGGACGTCGTGATGGGCGGAGCATTGCCATCATTTGAAGTGTTGCCCGTCTCCCATGTGCCCCATGGGTGGGACAGCCGGCTATGCATAGCGTGTATATGCAGGACTTGTGATGGCGCAAGGCAGTGCAACGCGCAGTGCCCCGTGCGTCCAAGGTTGGCCTGCGGTGCTGTGAGCACCGATCAGCGCTAGACTGAGGCGCTGGACTGAGGCGCTGGACTGAGGCGCGGGACTGAGGCGCTGGACTGAGGC
>LGRX02009255.1:0-26825 GCA_001247695.2 Cymbomonas tetramitiformis | reverse complement strand
CGCTGGACTGAGGCGCTGCACTGAGGCGCTAGACTGAGGCCCCGTACCGGTGGCGAGGGGGGTACTTGGTGCACCCAGACAAATCTCAGCCCCCACTTGCGGCACCAGGAGGTGGGCGGCACATGGCATCGCAGCACTGTTAGCAAAGGGGAGACCGCCCCGCACATGGAAACCTGTGCGGCCAGGAAAGGTGAGGAGGACACGGGAGGCGTGGCCAACAATGCACGCGACTGGGCAAACACGCTGCGGCTTTGGGACGGCACCGGATATAAGCTTGCTCCATCGGCCAGCGACGCACCAGGATCGCCCCGCCCAGGATCTGCTCCGGTCTGCCACGGGGCGGAAGGTGCTGGGCACCAGAATGGTGGGAGCCGAGGACCTGAGGGGTACATGCTGGTGCTAGCTCCAGGCCGCAAGCGCAACCAGGTCCCCCCCCTCCTGCACACCTCCTGCCCCCGACACGACGCCCCGCTCGCCCGTCGGCCCCTTGCCTGGAGATGCCTCAGAAGGAATGGTGAAGGTGGCCACCCCTCTGGGCAGGCCACCTCGGGTCAGCAGGTTGTGCCCAGTTGCCTGCCGTGCATGCTGTGAGATCATCCAGGCAGTGCCACTCGCGATGGCGGCTATGCAGGCCCCTGTAAAATTCAGCATTTGCGGGGCGCTGAAGAGGCGGCACAGGCGCGGGGCTGGGCCTGGGGTCACGCAGCTTGGGGGTGGAGTTGGGAGGGGGATGCAACAGGTGAAGCTGTTTCCTGGACGGGTGATGCGCTGGCAGAAGCAAGGGGCCCACTGGGTGGACCAGGCGGGCGAGCTGATGGTTGCAGAGAGCACGGGGGTGGACCATGTGGAGATCTTCGAGCACGTGGAGGGCTCCCAGATGTGTGAGGGCCTTTTCAAGCACTACCACCTCCCGGATGGCCGCATCGTGCACTGCTACCACCGTCCCAGGTGCGCGCAGCGTGTTCTGAAAGTGATCTGGCGATCAGGTGTCTCTGCGCTGCTGCCCATCTCCTGCAGCTGTGGTCCAGATGGCCTTGCCTGAGGATGCGCGCAGTAGGAGGGTGGTGACGGGGCAGTGAGAGGGTGGTGACGGGGCAGTGAGAGGCCGTGGGGGAGATGCGGGATGCGGGCGCCCGCGCAGGACGCTCGTTGACGAGGTGGACGTGATGCTGGATGTGCCCCAGCGGCCAATGGCGTTGCAGGATCTGGGGGAGGCATGTCTCCCGTCGGTGCTCTCGATACACATGATGGTGGAGAAGCCCTCTAACCTTTGGGCGGCCACGACCCCACCCCCGATCCCCACCCCAGAAGTGCTTTGCCCACCTCGGCACACCCTTCCGGCCATCCGGGAGCACCAATGCGCGGACGGGGCCGCCGCGCACTGCGGCCAGCACGCTGTCTTCCGGGATCTGCATTGTATTCTTCGGCTTGACTACACGGAACCCCCTCCTCCGCCCCCCCCCCGTTCGCCGTCCCCGGACATCTTCACAATTAACTTAAAGGAGACCGTGTTTGCGAATCGTGTGGTGGAGTGCGAGTCCCGCGCCTTCCTGGACAGGTACGCCTGCCCCCTTGCTCCATCCCTCACCTCCCTCTCCTCCCCCTTGCCGAGCCCGCCGCCGACCTTTCCCAGTGCCATTTTAAGCAAAGGCTTTGCGCGAGTGTGCTGTATGAATGTACGAAGCTGATAGCCACGACGTGTGGTTGGGGAAATGTGTCCCCTCCGTAGCCACTCGGTGTACGAAGACATAATCAAGAAGGAGTGGGTGAACGCCATGAAGTCCTACCCGCTGCGCCGCCTCGTGGGGATCAATTCTCCATACGTGCTCAAGATCCTGCGCAAGTTTGCGCTGCCCATCCACGCCTGCCTGGTTTACTACGCCTGCTCACGCACGCTCCCGGTCACGGACCCGGACCTCGAGCTCAACGACTGGATTCAGTGGATGATGGACGCAGAAGTGTGCAATGCTAGGAAGGAAAGGGGCCAAGACTCCGCGGGCAAGGTGCCAATCACGCCCGCCATGTCTCAGAAAGAAGGGTGTGCGTTTTGGAGGTCCTCGGCATTGATCCGTTTTCTGTGAGCCTGCAAGTGTGAAAGGCCGCCTGTAAAGTGACCATCGACGAAGGGAACAAGGCAGGGACGGGCGAGGGGACCGGGGAAAGTAGGAGTGGGGTAACAGCAAGTGGCACTTCTCGGAACTTCGTCTGGAGGCCGCTCTCCAAAGAGACGGACCTCGAAAGTGCACAGCAGGGTTTTGACGTCAGCGCGGCCCACAAGAGCTCACCGTCATACACGAGAGGGCAGCAGTGGTGGAAGGAGCATGGCGAACCGGGATTCAAAGGAGATGGTCACGTTCGAGAGCGCTCAGCCATACTCTCCATTGTTTGTGCAGGTGCTGCTCAAGCGTAAAACCCCTACCTGCTTCCGTGCTTCTAAATCAAGGTGGGGCCATGGCCAGATTCGTCAGACCTTGGTCATGTGCTTTGTGTGTTTCGCCCTCAATCTGCCACTTGCAGCAGTGGCGCCGCCCCGTGAGACGCGCGATGGGCTCCCCGCTGCATGTGGGCAGTTTGAGGGACACAAAGCACATGACCAAGGTCTGACGAATCTGGCCATGGCCCCACCTTGATTTAGAAGCACGGAAGCAGGTAGGGGTTTTACGCTTGAGCAGCACCTGCACACACAATGGAGAGTATGGCTGAGCGCTCTCGAACGTGACCATCTCCTTTGAATCCCGGTTCGCCATGCTCCTTCCACCACTGCTGCTGGTGAGCTCTTGTGGGCCGCGCTGACGTCAAAACCCTGCTGTGCACTTTCGAGGTCCTTCTCTTTGGAGAGCGGCCTCCAGACGAAGTTCCGAGAAGCGCCACTTGCTGTTACCCCACTCCTACTTTCCCCGGTCCCCTCGCCCGTCCCTGCAGCATTGCCTGCATCGATTCTCGCTCTACATGGCGGCCGTTCACCCTGACCGAACCAGCATTATGGGCTCCAGGCTGGGTTGACACAGATCTCAAGAAATTGTGAGGCTACGTTCTTTGTACAATTCCACGCCCGGCGCTCTGCATTGATCTGATGATGGCAGGTAGCAAGAAGTGAAATGTCATGTATTTCTGATCTTATTGGTAGGTGTCAATGCATGCCATCGCCCCGCTTTCTGCTAGGTTATGATCGCATTGTCGCGGCACAAATTTGCTGATTTGCACGACGGAGATGAAGGAACACATCACAGATGAGAATTCTAGGAAATGTCACGTGGTCACGCGTTCCACCATACGCTTTAACCGACGACCACGGCATGTCACTAAGCAGATCTAAGAGCCTGTGAGCTCTGAGTCTCACTAGCATGCTCAGCCCTCAGCATTGATCTGCTGTTTTTGAGGCTGCATTTGTTGTGTGATGGTGTGATTGGGGGGAAATAAGCTCAGGATGGCGAAGACCAGAAGAAGGCCTGCCCACGCATTGAGTGTGAGCTCGTCTTTCTGAACACATGTCAAAGCCAGCTCGCCGCGGCCGAGGATTCACAGTTGATGGAGCAGCAGATGGCCCAGCAGGCCGCTCCGCATTCTGTCTTAACCACCCCTCGCCACCCCGAATCCGCCACCCCGCGCAGCGGCTCCTCGAGAGGCCGGAACCGCAAGGTCCTGGGACGAGCTGGGATGCTGGAGGCGCTGGTGCGCATGGCTGCGATCAAATATGCAGATCTTCTGCGAGAAGGATTCCCGTTGCAAGTGGCGGTGGAACGGCTCTGCATCGAGCACATACAGCCCAACAGGTACATGTGAAGGAGAGAGGAAGGAGGTGGAGGGAGGGGGGGTCTCACCACCCTCGTCTGAGGCAGAGCAGTGCATGCGTGCTACAAAACTGCAATTGCGTTTCATCACAAGCCACTAAATTGGATGAGTTTGAATTTGTGTGCGCATGACTCCTGCACCTGTTTCGCCAGCCTGGTGACTGTGCGCTGCTGGTGGTGCTTGCACAGGCCCGAGGCGGCGCTCCTCATGCACAACGATTTCCGCCACAAGCGGCTTTATACTGAGGCGGTGGACTTGAAGTTCAAGAGGTCTGCCAGCCTATTGGAGGGAATCTTTTGTAAATACAAGTCACGGACCGACGTGGCTATGTCAGTATATGGATGGCTAAACTTTCTGCGGGAGAGTGGGCTGCTGAACACCAAGGTGACAGGGATGAGTCAGCGCGATGCCGTGTTATGCTATCAGCATTCACGCATGGCCTGGTCTTACAGAGACAGCCCTTGCTCGTCCGGCTTGACATACATCGACTTTCTGGAGGCCATTGGCCGTATTAGTGATGTCATTAGTCCACCCTCACCAGACGAGCTTGGCCAATGGCGAGATGAGCACCGGCAGCAGCTGCGCGGCACCCAGGAGGCAGTGCATACAATATATAGCAAGGATTATTACAATTACTCAAACGCGGTGATGAGAAGCCGGCAAGAGGACATCATTCGCGTGAAGCGGCGACCCAGTGGTGGCCTGACCACCGTAAAAACGCGCATGGTGTCTGAGAAACTAGAATACATCGTGCAATTAGTAGAAGAGACCTTGAAACACCGATACAAAGCAAATACCCGAGATCAGCTACTCACACAGCTTGCAATTGCAATTTAATCAGACAAGGCAAATATTCACCGATAGTGCATAGATCTTGTGCTTGATGTTCAGGAGCACATCGATAGCCAGTTGTATTGAAATATATTGTCCATCTGTGCGTACTCAATGTAGAGATGTTTCATTGTTCTTTGAAGAAAACATTTTATTGTTGCATTTGGTTTTGTACTCCACAAGTATGTCAATTATGTCAGAAGCAACTCGACACATAAACGTGTGCATATGTACGATGAAAAAACCCCGGTGCGAGGCCTATGAGATCTTGCTTGTCCGGGTATGTATGTGTGGGTGTGTGCGTATCCGTGTACCAACTTCTTTGGCACCCCGTAGCCGTAGAAGACCGGCTGCACTATGTACCCACGCCGGGGATCAAAGGAATCGGCACACGCTTCGGGACACTGCTTATCCAGAATCTCCGGAGCTCACTCGTGAAGAATGGGACCCCATAAGCCTCGCTGAGCCACCCGAGCCACCCATCTGTATCCGCAACGCCAACGCACTGCTGGCTTGTGCCTGAAGCCGGCTCATCCCTGCCCCCCGAGCTGCGCAAGCCATAACTCCACCACCAAGCCCACGCATAGGACCGCCCCTCTGCTCCCTGAGCCTCACTGGACCACCTGAGCCCCTCTGCGACTGCCCTGTCGGCGCACTGTTGCTGTGTCTATAAAGCCGGCGCACCTCCGCCAATCGAGCCACCCCTTCATCACCAAGCCCACATCCGACAGCACCCCGCTGCCCCTTGCACGCCCTAGAGCTTGGTCTCAAGAGAGCTTGCCCACCCCCGCCACGGCCAGAGTGTCCAAGGGCTGCCTCAAGGGCATGAGAATGATGAACTGGGTTGCCCTCATCCGAACTTGCGCACCCACCACCGACTTGCGCATGTAGCCCTCTACCCCCCGCACCAACTCCACATGACTGAAGCCCTTGCTGTGATTGCCTTGCGAGGAAGCTGCAAACTTGAACAATGCGCTCCACACTTGCCCTACAACTGTCGTGCCGCACTGTTCCTACTTGGGGTCTCATCCCCACAGTTGCCTGTGTGTCCCAAGCCCTCCCGGTGGCCGATATTTCACCATCCGGTCGTCGCCTTCCCGACAGCTGCTCACTGTTAGTTCCGGCACGGCCAACAACCTCGCCCCGTGGGCACAGAAGCTGATGAGATGCCGTATGCTACCGTGCAACCTGTTGTAAGTGGTCATCGCTGCCGGGATGGGCCCCCGGGTCCTGAGGGGGACGGCATGTGTCAACTCCCACATCTCCCATGCGTGTGTGTGTTTCCATGACGGACCAGCGGTGCAAAGCTGGGTGAGCTCCCAGCTACCCCCGCAGTTTTGGTCGTGAGTTGTGTTTGTGGTGGGTTTGCTTTACGCTTGGTTTGGGCTGTGTTGAAGCGAATGGTATCTTGCCACGGCCCCGCCCCGTTCCTGAATGCGTCTCACTCCACTGGGATGATGGTGGGCTGGCTTTTGTCGGCGGATCTCATGTCGTTCAGTGTGGGTGTTTGCACCTTAGACGCGCTGTAATATCACACGCTGTTAATGGTGTGACCACAGGATCAGCTGTGAGCAAATCGTATCAACCATCAACCCTGGCTTACCACAGCGCACTTATCGCGTATCAAATCGCATGTTAACAAAGCGCGTTGGCTTTCATGGTTGTGATGACGAGGCCTGTTGTAGGGCACTATGCGGATAGTCACACGTTATATTAAAATCTATTACTTAGTTCAGTATTAACACTGGTGGTGTAGGATTACTAAATAAAAAGCACCGAATTCTGCCATCGCTCAGCTTGGATAATTGCAAAGCCAGACCTGCGACATATCAGATTCGGGATGTGTCATCTAGCATACAGTAACTGCATGTCAATGACAGCACAGAACTCTGAACAAGTCAGCTCTTCTTTGATTATGCTTTATTTTTCACACGGTCATATGGCATCGCCTGATCGTACTGTTGTGCTAGCATTAGTCGTACTGCTTGTCCCCTAGTATACCCCCACCCCCACGGGACCATTAAAGGATGGAAACCGCGACAGAGCTGTGTCGCAGTGTGTGTTTTTTGTAGGGCTATTTTGTGGTCTCGTATTTTCTACAAATATGGATGAAGGTGAGACCACAATTTTTTAAGGGTGGCGCCAAAAAATACACGAAGTCGGGCCGTAGGATATGGGTATTAACAAATCTCCGGTGCTGCATCAAGCCATGCTTGGTCTCAAGACGTTGTAATGCACGTGTATTAAGTATTCAAGCTAAGTTTTGAGAAAAAAATGGGTTCGCGTTTCTAATTTGTGCACGGTTAACACACTGCTGGGCAGCATTTAGCACTCCAAGCCTGCTCGGAATTGTGTCGGTGGGGGAACGCGAATTGACTGCTATACATTCTGATTTTGATCATGATCGGACGATTTATAATTACTGTTGAGCAATCATCGCGGAAAGTGTTCGAAGGTTTCAGAGTAAATATCATGAGATGACTAAAGCCCCGCTCAACGTCCTTCCTGTTCAACGCCATGCTCACCTGATAATACCATTCATTGAATCCTCTAGAAGGAGGTGCACAGCATGTTGCATACTTCATGAAGTATATGTAGAACAGGTCTACGATCGCACAAACTATACTACTGTATAACTAAAAACGTGTTTAAAACTATGTTACATATGAGTTTATCATAGAGCCTACCGAAGCGTTGGCCTGTTGTTATCTATGTTGCCCTGCTACTCTCATGCAACTCCCAGTGCTCCGTCCACTCTTAAGTGGGTGCATCACTCTGGGACTCCACCTCGCTGGGGTGGCAGCTCTAGGAGTGTGTGTGCGCTTGCAGGACCCTCCAACTGGATGCCCTGTTGTCTGCTGTGTAATTTTGGTCAACTTTCAAAACACACTACTTGAACCCACAGTTACAATTCCTTCTCACCTACTTGCGATGAAATAAGTGACCTGCAATCTGACAGAATCTTTGCTGCTGCAGTTCACGCCTATATCCCACCCGTCTCCACACTAAATCTAAAATATCCTACATTGCCGATGCCTTCTTGCTTTATTACATAATTCAATGTGCCTCGTCGATCAAAGCACCCCTGTGCGCCGAAATCCAAGCCCCAATGCTCCGATGAGAAATAGAATCCGCTGCGTGATGATCATGCTCTGCAGAGCTTCCTGCAATGGTACATTGGGAACGCCGCCCAGCAACACGCCAGCACCGCCCAGGAGCGCCTCGTCCAGGTAGCTCATGAGGACCAGTGCCACTAAAGGTGATGGATCCACACCCTCCAATCCCTCCCCTGCAAACGAGGCACCATCAAGCACAAGCTCCATCTTTCTCAGGGACCACCTGATAAAGATCAAGACCAGCAAGAGAAATCATCCCGTTCGGTGGGTCATGGCAGGTGGCAATATCACTTGCTGCAGCCGCTCCGGCGCTCCTCGGAGCATCGAGCAGTGGCCAGCACGCAGCCTTGCTAGAGTACCTCAGATAGCAACCGTCAGAGTCTCTGTCCATATGTTGCAGTGCAGTGCTCGATTGCATCCCTCGGATCATCCATCTGCCGCCACCAGCAATGGCCGGGGTTCGGATACAAGGGGACGAGGGTGTACCCGGGAAGATCTTTCTCAGTGGCCTCAGCCATGGGTCGGTGGTTTGGGTGATGATGTTCCAAGGCTCTTCCTTGCGTGCACGTTCCACCTGCACCACAAGTACATTCCAGACATTTGCGTCACTCCTTGTTTGGACACAGCATACTCGCTGATGCAATACCGACCCATGACATCCCCTCGTCTGCATTGCAGCGCATTTGACGGTGCACTGCTATCCTGGCATCAAGCAGTGATGGAGACTCCCCGATCCCTCCGATCATCGAAGCTGCTCTTCAAGTCGCAATCATTCGATCTAAATCCTCTCAGAAGTGATTGGGCCCGGATGACAGGATGACAGGGGCATCCCATCGGACTTTACATCAAAGGAGTAAATATCATTTCACAAGCAAAACCATTCTGTACAAACAAACTCGTTTAAAAAATTTTGAAAGAGCACTACCAGCTCCCATGAGTGGTGTGGCATGGTGTGGTGTGGAGGCAGCCCTGGCTCACCTTGGGGTACCACGTCATCAGATATCGAGCTGGCAACAGCACGGTGGCAGCAGCAAAAAAGGTGGCTGCAGCAGCAGCAGCCACCACCGTTCCAGTTTCGCCGAGAGGGGCTTCAGCAGTGACGAGGAGCCGGTCTTGCGCCGCTTCTTGGGCAAAGCTGCGGAATAACAGAGAATATGAGAATACGCGGGAGTTGGGTCATTTGCACATCAGCCGCAAAGCAGGCATTGAAGAAATGGAAAATATTTGAGTGAAAGTTTTGAGTGAAAGGAGCAGAGCCTCACTACCCAGAGAGGTGCCAAACATGATCATGCTGAGATGACAGCGTGGCGGAATGGCAGAATGGCGCGCCCTCCGTCGCACCTCGCTGCCTGCTGCTGCTGCTGCGCTTGGAGCTCCATGAGGCGATCCCTGCACTTCATCCAGGCGATCTCAGCCCACCAGGGCAGAAGCGTCCTCCGGCTCCAGCCCAATAGCGGTTGTGAGGCAGGCAACTGGTGCGGTCTGAGACGCACCCCATCCTTGAGCCCCCACAGCCCACACGGCATGCATCATACATGAGCGCAAGGCAAGGGATGCGGCTGGGACGGCACCTCAACGTGGCGCTCACAATGGTGGAGTCTGTGACGCCGTCGGACAAGTTGATGCCCAGGCTGCCCCCTGCCGAGGCCGCGCCGCCCTGCTCCCACGGCGGAGCGGCCAGGAACTCCAGCAGGCGCAGCTGAATAAGCGGGCCAAGGAACCACACCGTCAGCAGGATCGGCGAGAGCAGGGAGATCAGCATCAACGGCTCTGCAGACCACCCAACCAACCCTCCACCTTGTCACAGGCAGTGCAGCGTCTCAGGATTTCCACAAACTGCGACCATGTATGGGGTTGGAGAGGTACACGCGAGGGAGAGGCACCAACCAGAGAACGCAATGTTGCTGCCATTCTTGTCAAGAGAATACGCCTGTGGAAGTGCATCCCCCCGCACATCCCCACCAGCAACCATAAACTAGAGCAAGGATACACTCACACAATTTGCTCCGCACGGTGGTGTCAGCACAGAGCAAATCACAGTGCAAGCCCGGCCCACAACCACCCCAAAATGCACAGAGCAAATCACAGTGCAAGCCCGGCCCACAACCACCCCAACATGCACCGGTACTTTCCAACCAAAGCGGAGACTCGATACCGCACATGCGAGCTCGAATAGGCAGCGCCGTGCGCCAGAGCGACACGGGGCCAAAACCGCTGTGCAAAATCGAAAGAGGCTGTGTAGTAGGTACCAATGGAACCCGGGATCTTGAGAAAAAAACACTCGCACGCGTGCATGCCACACGGGCACATCTGAGGTACACCGTGGAACCAGATCAGGAGTGCGCCTCCCCGGCTGTCACCTCCCGCGGAGTGAACAGCAGCACCACTGCATGGCAGCCAACCAATAACAGAACACGATTCGGCCAGGGCGCATGCGGGGCGGCGGGCCCACGCGCAACTGGTGCCGCAGAGACGGAGCGGCACGCACCTGGTATGCACGCTCGCGATCTTCCTTTGAGTAAAAGAGATCTAGAAGAAAGGGCACCTCTTCTTTCCTGCCACGAGATACCCCCCACCCCCAATTACCGCCAGTGCCACACCCCCAATTACCGCCAGTGCCACACCCCCAATTACTGCCAGTGTCACTTGGGCTTGATGCTTTTCGCCATAAGCCAGAAGCAGGATGTGCACACTGTGTGGCGCCATTCCATCAGGTGGCCCTGCCAGGCTGCACTGTAAAAAAGCACTTTCCGGCAGTCAGCACAACCAAGTCAGCCTGCCGGTCCGATGATTTCGAAAGGGGCAGAAGCCAGAGTGACCCAAGAGAACCCCGTGCATCAGCCACCTCGATTCACCAGACTTCTACACTTTTTGCTCACATCAGAAGCTTCGATCAACGGCTCTCTTGCCCCCCCGTAGGAATGGTACCGCCTCCTAGGATACAGACCTGTTTCGGTTTTGTCTTCCAGTGGAGGGGGGCTGCACATCATCCTGCACGATGCCCACTCGGGGCTCAAACTCCGAACCTTCTCCTTCTCCATCTCCGCCTTGGAGGAAGTATTGGTTTAGGCCCCCCTTGAGGTGGAGGACTCGGGTCTTCTCTGCGCACCACCCCCAGACCGACCCCGTGAGCCTCACAAGCGCCTTGCTCTCATGCGAGGACGCACGCTACCTTCCCTCCTCCCAGCTCTCCTCGCACCGATCCAACGAGAGCACCTCAAACAGGGCCGTGCACACCCAAGAGTGACCTCCTCACTTGCTGCGTGCTCGCGGGTCGCGGCTGCACTCGCGTCTGCAGGCTCCCGGCAGGGTACATGAGTCAAGGGAAACGCCGTCAAACTCTGGCACTGCAAGCACTGATCCTTGATGCCAGTGTCACACGTCTCTGGCACGGCAAGCACTGATCCTTGATGCCAGTGTCACACGTCCCTGGCACCGTGAGCAGCTGCACGGTGTCGACGCCATGCGCACCTACCCCGCGGTGCTTGAATAGCGCTATCAGCAGGTTATTGTGAGATCACCTGTGGCGGAGAGGCCCGCGGTGTTCAGCTCTTTGGCGATGCGCGCCGCTGCTCTCAGGCTCCGGCTCTCCTTCCCTGCGCAGCTCCCTCTCCTCCATCTCCCCGTTCTCTTCCCATCTCTACCAGACTCGTGCTGCAAGCACCTCTGCAGTCGCGCAGGCTCACGCCTACCGCAGCGGAAACGGACACCGAGAAACTAGGCTACAGCACATGAAAGCTCAGGGATGACGAGGCGCCCCTGACGGCCAAAAAGCAACGTCGAGATGGCAGGTATCTGGGTACCTTCAGGGAAGTGGAAGCTCTTCACAAGGGTGCCGCCGAAGGCACAGGCCACAATAATCCCCTTGCAACCTTCCTTGGGGAGGGCCGCCCGCACTTGGGCCATGAAGTCCTGCAGATCCGCCTCCAGGAGTCATACACGCCGTCCACTATCTATGACAGTGTGCGCGCCTTGGACCCGGCTTTCCCTTGCGCCCGAGGTGACCGCGACAGCACCTTCACAGAGCTTGCCAGCACGTCCATCCTCAACCGCCTGCTCAGCACTTGCTGATATCCTACGCAGAGTCGAATGGGCCGGCTTCTGAAAATCGAACTGGTCCCGAGAGCCAGCTCGGCCAGCGGGACATGCGATGCCTGCTAATCAGCTCCCCCGCTGGGTTGGCATGTTCGAGGGACGCAAAGGCGGTTGGGCAGAGAATATTACAAAAGCATGATGCAAACGGCGCGCCGGGTGCTGCACTGCAGGCACCCTGTGACCGGGCCGCGCACCGGGTTCTCCTCCGTCGCCCTGACGCCCTGCAGGCCGCACAACGAAAACTGCAGCACCTTCTTCAAGCTTGGCGACGAGAGACTCACGCGGCGGAAGAAGGGCGCACTCGCGGAGCCCTGCCACCAGCGCGCGAGCACCCACCTCAGCTTCGCGGCTCGCCAGCTGCTCACGGTCCGGGAAAATATTTGAAAGGGACCTCGCCGGGCTCCCTCCCTACGGACTCCCGAAAGACGACGTCAGCAGGCAGTCGCGATTTCAACAAAGTCGGTGTCGCTGACCACAGAAGTAGCAGGGAAAGTGCTGTGCGTGGTGGCGCACGGCGAGGCGTGGTGGCGGTATGAGGAGGCAGGAGGCGAGGCCCGCCGCGGGCACACGCCTTAGGGTGGAAGTGCTTGTACTCCTCATCGAGGCTGACGTCCAGCAACACGTAACCGCCGTCGGTGAGTAGCTTCCGAGCCTCATCCGCGCTGACGCCGCCAATATGCTCGCGGAGGTACTCCCAGTCGCAGTACCACGAGGTGGAGTCAAGGTCGCAGCCGGGTTTTTTGTTCTCCGACCGTCGGCGCACGCCCAGCGCCGCTTGCACCTTACGCCAGGCTGGCATGTCCGGCTCCGGCGGCGTGCCTAAGCGAGCTGCTGTAATGGTCCGGAGGCGGCGGGGGATGGGCACACCGGTCCTCCCGACTCCTGCGCGCTCCCACGGGAATCAAACGTGAGTCCAACGACCGAGCTAAGAGCCTGGTGCGCCCGCGACAACGAGCAATCCGTGAGCATGAGGGAGGTTTAGCAGGACTGAAACGACGACCACGACGACTTCTTCTCCAGGGTCGACGCACCGTGAGCCTCGTAAAGATGCTCTGTTGGGAAGAGGAGATCACGACGTACAAGACATAATAAGAACGCACAAGTGGTGCTGTGGATTAAACGTTGATTTGGAATGAGCGCACAAGCTTTCTATTTTCGAGACGTACCTGCCAGAATCTGATAGCGCGGCGTCAACAGCGAGCGCGGCATCAGTTGCGTCTGCGCAGCGGGCGACTCAAACCAGTCAGTGATGTCTTGGTCACCAGGACAGGTTTCATGACGAAGCCGCGTGTGAACTAAATGCGCGAGACGCATGTCGCGGAAGGTGTTATAAGTACAGAAACTGAATGCGAGTATCGCTTGCTGGCAGTCAGCCGGCTGAGCACATACCGGCTTCACAGAGGAGCGTCTGGAAGCTGCTTGACAGTCGAAAGCTAGTGGAACACCCATCGTAGAAAACTTGAGGAGAATGCCGATTCCGCGAGTTCAGTGAAACAAGGAGATATCTGCATGAACTCCGACGAATGGAACAAATAGTCAGTGGAACATAGAGCTGCTAGGACAGAAGCAGAGAAGATACTCCACTCCCGCATGTCGTATTTTGCATACTATTACAAATCAATCAATTTGTGTGACACACACTCGTGAAGTCGTGCAAATTCGACCAGAGAGTGTGATTCAGAACAAGCATCAAATTTCGATGCCACGTATTACACGTCCTGCAGACGAACTCCTCGACTGCTCCAATGTTCGCGTCACAAGAATCAACTATGAGCTCAAAGCATGAAACTGCATATTTTGGTGCACTTCGTGCGCTGACGTTTAAGTCGAGTCTTCAGGCATGAGGAACGAAAGTTTAGCTCACGTTGCTTATTGATAAACGCACCTTCAGGAAAACTCTCGGGGGATCTCAGGAATTTCAGGCGGATTTGCTTTCGCTTGGGCACTTCGCTCTCGAATAATTGGCTCCGTTGGAGGGTTCAGCTTTTCTTCCGCTCGACGGACATGTGACAACTTTATCATAAAAATCTGATTGTGCTCCGTTGTAACATTCTCCTGGTGACTGGTCAATTCAAGACGCTTGGGCACATTACGATTACTCGATTAGTGATGTACCGCGGCCAGTTGAGTGCAATGGATATGCTTATATAACGATGTGGCATCCACGGTGTTCCAATGTTGACAGTACTGGTTCTGATTGGTTTCCATCTCTTTTAGATTTTTGATAAGAAGCTGTTATTCAGAATTTAAGATATTGAGCGAGATATATTACAAGATATATTAATATATGAGATATCATATCACGATGGGATAGTTATTTCATTTTTTTTTAATAGACATACGAAGATAGTAGATACGATCAATTTCCCCCTCTCCCCTACTCTTGTTCCCAGAGTTTCTCCGAGCGCGGCCGCTGCGCGGCCTGCGACACGCGAGGGTCGACGTTACAGTTGATCGAAGAGGCTCGGAGAAATTATGGACCCCAGAAATGTTACAAACTCACCGGGGACTAGATATCCAGTACTGCCCCCTGTATGACATTCCTCGATGCATGTGACAGATGACTGCATTATTCGGCTCGAGACCGCGAGTCACAGCGATAGAGACCGTGAGTCACAGCGATAGAGACCGCGAGCCACGTGTTAGAGTACTCGAGCATTACTGTAGCCGTACTCGTACAGCTTTACACAGCGCACGTAGCATAAGCTACCGAGGTACTTAGACTCTCTTAGTGTACTCTCATATGTTATATCTTTTACAGACATATATCACCCGTTTCAGCCTCAGCCTGCGTACAACGATAGTATTAAAACACCGATATACAGAATATTATACCCTGTGTGTGTTTCAAACTATCTATTACAAACCCTAAGTCTATTCTAGTCCATAAGCTCTGGGAACAAGAGTACCCTCTCCCCCTTGGTGACTGCAGTGTTGGGTATGCACTGCAAGGTTGGTATGCACTGCAGTGCTGTCATGCACCGCAGTGTTGGGTATGCACTGCAAGGTTGGTATGCACTGCAAGGTTGTTATGCACGGCAGTGCTGGGTATGCACTGCAAGGTTGGTATGCACTGCATGGTTGTTATGCACTACAGGGTTGTTATGCACTACAGTGCTGGGTATACACTGCAACATGATTATTTCTTATTACATATTTACTGCCTGGCCGTTTGTCTATTCAGTTGTCAGAGTCATCACTACTAGACTGCCGCTCCCAGGCCGCAGAAGTTGGCTTCTTCGGACGACCACGCTGCTTCTAACTCTTCAAAATGACCAGACTCTTCTCAGCTGGCACTTTGAACTCACCCTCTGAAACACCACGAGCAAGCAAATGTTTGCACATGCACTTCTTCTTCTTCTGGCCAGAGAGTCGAAGTCGCGGTTGTCGCGTGCGATGTCGAAGGTCTAAAAGGTAAATTGGTGGGTGAACTGTGGGTAAGCGTTTCGGCAACTCAAATTGAGACAAAACTGCGCGATGGGTGTGCGCTAAGGTGGGTAGAAGGGATGGTGGGTGCCAAGGTAGGTTTGGTAGACCGTAGGGTGGGTGACCAGGTACGTTCGGTGAGACGGATCTTAACCCCTAATATAACCAAGAATGCCACCACAGAAGTGGTCCAGGCTCATAACCTCACGCGGAGTGTGATATCGGGTCGGAGGATATATATATATATATAATGATATATATATATATATATGCGGGTCAGACAGGCACAAGCAGTGAAACTCTCGGAAGTCTAAGATAGATCATAAAACATAATTGAGGGTTTTGTGCTATCGGAGACGGACGGAGCAGAACGGCAAGTCACGGCAGTGACACATGCACTACACTCCGAGGGGGGAAAGCAGGAGACAAACCCCCACCTTATGGTGGGGGGTGAAACCAGTCTCTCTATGATACAACGCTAAGAAATTGATGGGAGGCGTAATATATATTATATATTAGTCAAGCCAAGTCACGGGGAAGCTGAAATCCCCCCAGTGTGGGGTCCGGCTTCTCTAGCATCACCCCTTGCGGTGTGTATCACCGGTCGTGTGTCACCGTTTGTCACTGATCTGCTAGTTAGCTCCCACCCGCAACCTATCTATCAATTTAGTTATCACCCGGTTTCACCAGCACCGTTTTTCTGTGTTCCTGCTGCAGTGAATATATATATTATCCTTACACACACATGATATATATATATATTCACCCGTTCCATCAGGTTATCGGTCCCACTTCACGTGAGTGGTGATTCCGGTAGATTCGGCTCGCTTCGGTCTCTCCCGATTCTAGTTCCGTCAATTTTTCCCGTACCGCAGAGTTTTCTGCACCGTCAAGCGGCAGATTTCCGTCTCCGTCTCCGTTCTTTTTGCCGCGTCCGTCATCCGTGGCTTACCTACCGGCTGTGACTGGTATCCCACGCGCCGTCTCCGTCAGCTTTCGTGCATTCTGGATTATTTTCTGCCCGGCATGTCACAACAGCGCCAACTTGGGCTCGCCGAAGCCCTCCGATCAGCAAGGCGGGCTAGCGCCACGCCTTCACCGTCTCCCGTGGATTCCCGTGGACTGGGACCCAAGCATACATGGCCAGTGCTTTCAACATTGACTTCACCTGCTGCGTGCTGCCTTTCCTCATCAGACCACAGCAACACATGCAAGGTCGCTCCTTTCCTGGTGAGGTTGCAAACAATCAAATGCATATAAAGCAGTTTAACCAAGTCCAACCAGTCGAAGCACTCAATGCACCCGCAGCGCTGCCAATGGCGTCCGCGCTATCACTTTCACCAAAGTTATGTTTGCCCTCAAAGTGAAAAGGATCGCCCATCGGAAAGTCCATCGTCGCATACTCCGGTAATACCTCCAGAAGCCAAAGGTAGATTTGCTTAGACTCCGAAGATACAATGCACATTGCTTCTAGATGAAACGTGCTAGACGCGTCTACAGTGCCTACAGGCTCAACAGGATAGCCATTCCAATTGACCTTATGTTTCCCGTCAAGAGATAGAAAACCGCCATGGGGCATGCTACGCGTGCGCGCAAAGTTTCGCAGGAACTCGCGACAAGTAAAGATAATTATTATAATCTCTGTCTCCTCAACCACCACCGGAAAGGCAGGTCGAGTGTCCGTAGCTGGCGCACTGATGGCAAACACTGTGGCATCGTCGAAGTCCTCCAAACTCTTAACATTCGTATCCTTCAGCGTTTCCGTAACCTCTAGCAGGCCTCCATATGTGTTGCGCGTTCCCTCTCGAAGCAGGGATTCCTTGTTCCCAGCAACAAAAGTACGCAACTGGCCAAGCGAAGGTTCCACTACATTTTCAGATATCAGGCCGGTGCTACGCAACATGTCCAACAGATCCTTCGCCGCTGTGGTGCCTAGGGATACATGCTCCTTCAACTTAGGGATGAGAGCAGGATGCGGTCCGCGTCCATTATGCTTCTACTGATGGTTGTGCTCGCCCACCTGCGCAAAATGCGTATCTAAGTTGCTGTGTGTATATACTATACTAACTAATCGACGACCGCAAGTTACAGGAACGAAACAAAGTCTGAAACACTAATCAATATACCAACCTGCTTCGTGACAAACTGTGCGTTGCGTATTTCCACCCGTAACTTCACAGAGCAACCATGCGCTCGCAGGCCGCAACGCATTTCCGTATATGAGTATGTTTTGCCCACATACTTCTTCCCCCTTATCCATTTACCACAAGCATCTTTAGTGCTGAGCTCTGCAAGAAACGCCGCGTTCTCCAGCTTTGTGGAGTGCCTCCCAACCTCTCTCCACAGTAGCGCATTTTTGCGAGTATTCCCACCAACGCTTTTCAGCTGATCAGCGTCTTCATCGTTAACATGGTCCACGTTTGCCCCTTCTCCCGATGTAACAGCATGATGGAAACAGTGAGATATATATATATGATTGACGGAGTCGGGCGGATATATATATATCACAGAAACCTAGAGCAAGCTGTCAGGCGGGTGCCTCGGGTTTCACAGTGCGAAGATAATTGAATAATATACTGAGAGTGTTTTATTCTCTGAGCTGAGCATGACCGTGCTAGGCAAGACGGCACCGCGGGTCGAGGGGTGACACAGGCAGACGGGACTGCCACCCCCTTACAGTGGGGGGGCTAAAGTCACTGTCTCCATGACACCACCTCACCCCGAAGAGGTGAGGTGCCAAGGCAGCACCCAACCCTAAACCCTAGAGATACAAATGTTATAAGTCCAGGGGACTTTAGTGTCCAGCTAACAAGAATGCCAAGAAGCTGACTTAGAACAGTGGCTCTACGAAGGATTGAGGGGCAGGGGTCTCGATGCTCTAAGGGTTCTCTGCCGATGCACCGGACGGTGTAACGTCGGTGATCGACACCGTTGCAGATGTGCCACCGGAGAAAGACGGAAGCCACACAGGGGACGAGCGGAACGCCGGCCAATCCACCTCGTCGTCGTCATCGTGGACAGCATGGAAAGCCGGCGGTGCCTCATCAGGCCCCACCCCGTCGGATTGCTCATCGCAGAGGCCCACGCCCGTGAATCGGACGGACATGGCTGCCGCACCCTGCTGAGCGGGGTCGTCCAGTGGCGGGGGCTCCAATGCCTGCAAAGAGTTGGCACGTGGTGCCGGCGGTGGCGCAGGCGGCCACGCCGACATCGGAGGAGGAGGGGCCGCCGCGGGGGCGGTCGCGGGCGCCCGCCCCGGAGCGAAGGATGCCGCACAAGAGTAGGGGCACACACCCTCGGCGTCAAGGTGGCCCGTGGTCACCGCCCACAGGCGGAAGCAGGTGACACACACGCACGAGGCCGGTGCCCTCCCACTGCAGGTAGCGGGCATTCTTCACGGGCTTCCACTCACCGACGGGGGGCGCCATCTTCTTCCAGCCGAGAGCATGCATGGAGCCGACGGTGGGCTTGCCACCGCCACCACCGCCGGCACCGCCCTTGCCACCACCGCCGCCAGCACCACCGCGCCCAGCACCACCAGATGTCGGAGGGGAAGGCGCGGAGAGGCGGGCCAAGGGGAACTCGTCGCGGAAGACCTTGGAGATGCGCAAGGTGAGGGCGGCGAAGGTGAAGGGGACGTTGGCCCCAAGGTCGCGTAACACCACCAGATAAAGTGGCGCGACGTGGGGGGAGACGGCCGCAGAGGCACGAAGGACACTGTAGAGGTCGGACACCATGTTGGAGTCGCTGTACTGCGGGTTCACCTTTTTGTTCTTGTCGGCCAGCGTGCGGAAAGCAGCAAGTTGCGGCGCGGGGTCGACGGTCTCGTCGAGAATGGTCGCCCTAAGGCGGACCCAGAAGCGATGCTCGTCGGGATCCCCGATGCCCTCCACATGGAAACGAAGGCGCTGCAATGCGCAGCGGCCATCGCGGGGATGGAACTCCACGGACTCCTCATACAGGGTGAGGGCGGTGGAGCGAAGAACCGTGGGGAGGACGGCGTACATGAGCTCGTTGAGGACGATGTGGTAGTCCGTGTACTCGTTGTCCAGATCCAGAAGTTTGGCGACGTCGTCACGGGAAATAGGCCCGAAAACATGATTCATGTTGGCGAGCAAGACCGCGAAGTCGGACTCAGCATCGGGTCCATCCAGAGTAAGGCCAACGGAGCTTTTGAAGCCATGGGTCCGTAGAAGCTTGGCCAACTCCTCGCCGTAGGAGAAGGCGTAGTCGATTTTGTCCGCGAATTCCGTACGCTGGGAGGGCTTCACAGGTGTGGACACCCAAACCGCGGGGTCAGCGTGGAACTCAGCAGAGGTGGCCGCCCGAGAGACTGGGGTCGGCTTGGCGGTCAACTGTGACATGCGCACAATCGGGTCCGCAGAGCCGCCACGGTCAGGGCTAGCCGATGAGTTGGGGCTGGCGGAGGAATGCCCTCCAGGTGATTCCCTCGCAGCACGAAGGCGGCTGCCGAGGGAGATGCGGTCCGCGCTCATGTCTGGAAGAACGTAGCGTGGAATGTCGGTCGGTCGGTTGTGCGAATGCCGCACGAATTCCGGGAGCTGGCTCCGCTCGAGGAAAAGGGCCGGTGCCGTAAAAAACACGCGGCTGGTGGTGGATAAGCTGGCAATGCGCTCAGCTTGTGCAAGCAGCTGGATTCGCTGCAAGCGGCCGCTTGTTCCGCGGGATCTCAGAGCAGTGAAAATCGAAACACCCACTAAGTGGTGAACCGATAACCTGATGGAAACAGTGAGATATATATATATGATTGACGGAGTCGGGCGGATATATATATATCACAGAAACCTAGAGCAAGCTGTCAGGCGGGTGCCTCGGGTTTCACAGTGCGAAGATAATTGAATAATATACTGAGAGTGTTTTATTCTCTGAGCTGAGCATGACCGTGCCAGGCAAGACGGCACCGCGGGTCGAGGGGTGACACAGGCAGACGGGACTGCCACCCCCTTACAGTGGGGGGGCTAAAGTCACTGTCTCCATGGCAGCATCACAAAATAAAAACTCTAACACCCGCCCACCTCCGCCGCGGCATTCTGCATTCCTATCGACGAGGAGGACGCGGAGGGGGTGCATGCACTTGCCATGTGTGCGCTCTTCCAGCAGGCAGCGGACGATGGCGCGGAGTCCTTTGCTCGTGCGGCCGCCGCGTACGGGCCGCCTGCGGTGCTTTGTGCGGGAGCGGTGGGCGGCATCGACGTGTCCGCCTACGGCTTCGCGGTGGAGCAGCAGTCGGCTTCCGACGAGCCCGTAGGGGATGACATTCTCCGGCGGCTCGACGATCTTGCCGCGGAGGTTCACTCCGCGGCCAATCACCAGGTGCACTTCACACACGCGTCTTTCCCGCCTCCTGACGGCATCGAGCAGCAGGCTTCGGCTCTGGTGTGCGGACCCGCCGCAGCGGGGACCACGCCGGAGGCAGGGTAGATATCTTCCGCGGAGGTGACTCGGCCCGCATTGGGAATTTACTTCGGCCACATTTCGGCCCGTCTCCCCTACGTTTCTAGACGGGTTCAATACACGTGTTGAACACGTATTGGAGGCATATTGGAGGCATATTGAAGACGGTATGCTAATATCTGGACATTCCAATACACGTGTAACATATTGGCCAAACTATTGAACCGCGATCAGCCTGGACACAGCGAAAATGAGTATGCTAGCATGGGCACCCAAATGGTGTCAGACTCACCCACTAGCACTTGGTATCATCTAAGGAAGGGTCTAGCGTTATGGGGACAAGTTTTCACGGCATTTGGACGCGTATCGCAGAAGTCGGTTCTGGGGGGCTTTTTGAATTGGGGCCCCGATGTATTGAAATAAGGCAAAACGATTGGAGGGGTGTTCAATATGTCTGCAACCGCCTGCAACACACGTACTGAACATGTGTTGAACACATGTTGAAACATTCACGCATAAGGAATCGTTCAATACATGTGCAATATGTCTACAATCAGATGAATCATTCAACACGTTTGCAATATATGTGTTGAACACATATTGAAACATTCCCTCATGCAGAATATCTTTAGTACATGTGCAATATGTCTACAATCAGATGAATCATTCAACACGTTTGCAATATATGTGTTGAACACATATTGAAACATTCCCTCATGCAGAATATCTTTAGTACATGTGCAATATGTCTACAATCAGAGTGAATTATGCAACACATGACTGCATGGGGTAAAGGGGTAAGACCCCCCTGCTGCTCACATATTGCACAATACTTACAATATGTCCGCAATACGTATCTGGTATATTACAGGTATATCAAATGTGTACAGAGGCACTACTATGCGTCATCACACTTTCTGCAGTACCACATTCCAGTGGGGATGTCGGTGAGCCCTGCGCATCGCACGTGCATAGCCTCTTTGCAGCCTGCCCTCTCACACAGAAGGAGCTCGCCACCGACTCTACACTTCCCGCATGTGTCAAAGTGACCATCACTACCTACGGGCCTATCAACGAGTGCAAGTTTCTCCATATTGCGGTCGCTCGTATCAAGTATCACCGCTGAATCCATGCAGGGGTGTTTGACTATCACTACTTGCGCTTGGACTTGATTGGCCAGTAGGTAGGGCTCTCGGTTGTCCATAGTGTACTTGGAGGTGTCCCATGGGTTGAAGGTGTAGTAAGCCTTGGACACCTTGTCCACGCCGAGGATGGAGTTCTTCAGCTTGAAGCTTGCGATCTGAGCTTCCGTGGGCACGGGTAGCCAATCACACTTTAAAAAGTGTAGAGCACACCGCCAATGCTAACCCGCAGAATGGCGTTGATGATACCATACCTGCGCACGAAATGTTCAATGTTTTTGTAATATACGTACAACATACCCTCAATATGTTGGGGACGTATTGCATATATGTTGCAGAGATATACGAAAAGGCAAAGAAGCATGCAAACCGGTGGTTGAGGTCGTACCTGTCCTCCCACTCGTCATCGGCATCGGCATCATTCTTGGGGAAGGATGCGCGGACGAAACACTGGCTTGTCACTTTCCCTTTGTCCCCGTCTCTAGTGTGCCTCAGCATTGGGCGGCGGGGGGGACTCCTTGCTTTGGGCCTCGTACGCCTCGGGGGGCGCCTCGCCCGCATCTCTGCACAATATCGTCCCAACATGTGTTCAACATCCCATCAACATGCTGCAACCATCACGATAGCGTGCTGCAGCACTATTGCATCGAGCCACGTGAGGAATGGTGGGAGGGAAACCATGCCCCACGAGAGTCCCTTACCTTGCACTCCCGCCGGCTAGTGGAGGGCTCGTGGGTGCCTCGGCATTGGGCGGCGGGGGGGACTCCTTGCTTTGGGCCTCGTGCGCCTCGGGGGGCGCCTCGCCCGCATCTCTGCACAATATCGTCCCAACATGTTTTCAACATCCCATCAACATGTTACAACCATCACGATAGCGTACTGCAGCACTATTGCAGCGAGCCACGTGATGAATGGTGGGAGGGAAATCATGCCCCGCGAGAGTCCCTTACCTTGCCTCTTGCATGCCACGAATCCTTTCGACAATCCGTTGCAAGCAATTAGGCACCGGTGGAACAAGTCGAAACGATTTCCCCTTAAAGGTTACCGTTGCCGGTTCTAGCTCCAAGATGTCGGAAGGTGGTAACCAAGTCGGCCACGCGGTATTGTCTGGAGATAAATCGTGCGCCAATCTGGAGAAATCGTGCGGGAGCAGTCGCGTTGGCAGCCACTTATGATGCCATACCGTGTCCACTTCCACATAGTGCGCATCGACTTTCCTGCAATGTGTTCCAGGATCCCTACAATATAATCTCAATATGTATGCAACATATGGTAACCATGTTGCATACATGTAGCAAAGAGTCCTGTGAAGCAAGAAAGACACAACCTCAACGTCGAGAAGAAAGAGAAAGGGTGCTACCTCGCGGACAACTCCAGTTCCCTCGTAGATATTGGAAGATGTGGAGGCGCAATCCACGCCAAAAGGCGTTCCTTCTTCGTAATCGTTTCATACTCCGGGTCGCGGAAGCCTTCCGCGGTACTCCAACCTTCCGGGAATATGAGCTTGATATTGGGAGGGGGTTTGAGGGATGTACCCTCCTGAGCATTGGAAGACTTTGATCGGCTCTCGATCGGCTAAGCACCCGCCTTGCGCGGGATTTCTCATCGCGCGCTTGGCTAACGAAGATTGTTGTACGGGGGGGGGGCGCCTTCCCTTGGACGAGGGCGGCGGCTCTAGCCGAAGGCAAGCCGGTTCGATGTCGCTCCGCATCACTTGGTGATGATGATTGAGGGGATCGTTCATGGCGAGGTCGCTTTTCACCATGAACAATTTGATCTCCTCGGACCATACTGCATTGAAGTCCCCTTTACCACGCCCATCACCCTTCGAAAATGTACTGCAAGTATGCTGTAACATGTTGGACATATACTGCGGACATATTGACGATATGCTGAAGGAACTTTCAAGTAAAGCAATAACCCAAAAGTAGGTTTTCGGACCCCCCCCACAAAAAACGCACACAAGCTATGTCGCAAAATATAGCTCCTGAGTCCATATAACAAGTCTCACCAGAATTGAAGAACATATTTTTTCAACTTTTTTAGGGCTCACTTCAACACTTCCGCAGCATACTGAAAGGGGGGGCTAAAGGCAGGGCTCAAGGTCTTGAGCCCTCACGTATTGAAGTGCGCCCTCACGTATTGAAGTGAGCCCTCACGTATTGAAGTGATCCCTGCCTTGAGCCCTGCAGGCGGTTGCACGCGGTTGCACGCATATTGACCTTTACAAAAATTTAAAAAACTTTTTAGAGGAGAATCTGTTCAATACTACTGCAATACAAGAGGGCTCACTGCAATACGTTAGCGATTACAGGCGTATTGAAATGGCGTATTGGAGATGTATTGAAAACTGCTGATGTCAGCTTTGCCAGTGCCACGTCAGACGGATCTTCGCAAAACTGACTTGGCACTTTTTCGACCCATCTCCAATACGCCATTTCAATACGCCTGCAAGCGCTAACGTATTGCAGTGAGCCCTCATGTATTGCAGTAGTATTGAACAGATTGAACAATTTTCGGGGAAACAATTTTGGAATTTTAATTTTTAGGAGAATCTGCACCCCTCGTTCGTTAATCGAACGGCCGAAATCGTAACTCAAGAAGTACCCCCAAAATGCTCAAGAAGTAGCCGAAATGACCCACAGTATGGAACGAATAAACTTTCAGTGGAGCTCGAACCCATCACCGCAAGTGTATGAGATTGACGGGAAACCACTAGACCAGTACGATGAAATTGATAACTTCGTCATAATTTTAAGTAATATGTTACTAAAATCTGACACATCGCATCGTCATCATCGTCGTCATCGTCGATCGTGCTCGCATGACGCGTCGATCCGATGTGACTTCTGAACGGCAGGGAAAGTTTTTGAACACTTCGATTTTTCTGAACGGTAAAGTTCAAACTCACGTCATTGCTCTCTTCACAGTTCGCCGTCAGCAGTGTTGCAGCAGCCTCGCCAGTGAGTTGCGTGCTGTGATATTTTTAATTCCCACAGGTTGCAATATGGCATTGGTTTGCAGTGCATGTTTTGGTTATGCGTGTGTATCATTTTGTGTGTGCTTCGCGCGCTCGTACTTGGCATGCGTGAAACTTTGACTAGGAGTGAACGGGAAATTCCCGCGAGTCCTTTGCACTCGGAATAGTTGGTTCAAACCCAACTCACTCCACATCCCCCTGTTACTTTCCTTTGCTTCTTTCGTTGACGACTGCTAATTTCTTTCTTCTTTACTAAACGTTAGTTGGTTGGTTTCGTTTTTCAGATCCGCTGAAAACGTTGGCGTGGCGAAGTCATATTAGGTTTTCATCTCGCGTTCATATTCGCATTTATTTGAGGTTGCTCGGTTGTTAATTATGTTTTCAATAAAGGTTTGTTTTTGCTTTTCCGCTTTTTACTAAGTGTTGGCTCTTTACTTTCCTTTTCAGATTGGCTGTTTTCGAGCAAGGCGAAATTGAGGAAATCGACCGCCTCGAGTACAACGTCAACTTCAAGCATCCCTTCAAACATTCTAGGTTGATAAGTCCTTTATGTTTTCAATAGAATATTCTTTTGTGCATTTCCGCTTTTTTACTAAGTGTTGGCTCTTTATTTTCCATTTTAGATCGGTTGTTTTGGAGCAAAGCGAGATGGAGAAATCGACCGCCTCGAGTACAACGTCAACTTCAAGCATCCCGTCAAGCGTTCTAGATGAATACATTGATTTTAGGTTGGCATCTTGTAAATAGAGAGTGCACGAGTAGAACACTATTTTGTGTATTTGTAAATTTGATAGTCCCATTCGTATTTCTTTGTGCCTAGCTAGATACATGTCAATCGTAGTAAAGATGCTCGAGTGTTCCCTACGACTGTATTCTTATTTTGTTTATCTCGCATAGCATACGCATAGTGGATACATAGTAAACACACTGCATGTTGCAAATGTGCAATATGTATGTTATAGGTCTATAGTATATATTTGACATAGGCAACTTTTATTTCAGTACATATGCGATATGTCCACAGTATATATATAGCATATTGAATTTGCTTGTTCAATACGTATGCATTAGGTCCGCAATATATATACAACATGCTGAATGTTCCGTTTTAGTACATATGCAATAGGTCCGCAATATATATACAACATATTGAATTTGCATGTTCAATACGTATGCGATAGGTCCGCAATATATATACAACATATTGAATTTGTATGTTCAATACGTATGCAATATGTCCGCAGTATGTATCCAACATACTGAATGTTCCGTTTCAATACATATGCAATAGGTCCGCAATATATGTATAACATATTGAATTTGCATGTTCAATACGTATGCAGTAGGTCCGCAGTATGTATCCAACATACTGAATGTTCCGTTTCAATACATATTCAATAGGTCCGCAATATATATACAACATATTGAATGTACATGTTCAATACGTATGCAGTAGGTCCGCAGTGTGTATCCAACATATTGAATGTTGACTTACAATATGTATACAATATGTGAGCAATATGTCTGCAACATGCCTTCATAGTGTTTGCGACATGCATGGTGCATGTCTCCAACCCTATACTACACATGTGTTGAAGGCATATTGAAATAACTCTCTGCATCAGAACTTCAATATGTCTCCAATACATGAGGGCTCACTGCAATACTATGTTGCACACATGTTGGAGCGCTTGCAGGCATATTGCACACATATTGTAACATTTTTTATTGTATTGAACATTTATTGTCAATACGCGTGCAATATGCATGCAATATGTGTTCAATACGATGTATTGCACGCGTCCAGAAACGTAGGGCTCGGCCCGAACCCAAAATTGCCCGCTGCAGGCGTAAGATTTTAATTTTAAGTATGACAATTTGTCAAAAATCGATAAAATTTTGGAAATTTATCGATTTTCCCCTCAATGCGACTCGGCCCATCCGCAACTTTTCCTTCGGCCCGCCTTCGGCCCGGGCCTCCGTGACACGGCCCCGGGCCGGCCAATCCCAGGAAGATATCTTCCCCGG
>LGRX02009253.1:0-21845 GCA_001247695.2 Cymbomonas tetramitiformis | reverse complement strand
CAAGAAACCGAGGCGGAAACAACGCGCCCGCCAGAACCCGTGGGTCGAGAGTGTCCCGAAACGCCCCTGAATACCACCGCTGCCATGTCGTTGGATGCGACAGTAAACTAATTCCAGCGCAGACTTGTAGGGTTTGCAATAGGAGCTTTCACTTTAGCTGTGCGAATAAAAAGTATCCGGCGGTGCAGTGTGGTGAATGCAAAGAGGTACTGCCAGAAGATAGGTGCTGCTATTGTAAAAAGGGGGCTTTCGTTACGCGATGCAAGGTGTGCGGGATTCGCTACCACCCTAAGTGTCAAGAGGCAAGAGGCCTAAAGAGAGATTTGTTCAACTGCGGTCGCGAGGAATGCGTGGAGGAGCCTGGCGGAGGAAGATCGGAGCCCCCTGTCGTGAACATGCACGACACGGAGGCGACGAAACGACTGGGGGAGCTGCCAGGTCCGAAGACCGCGGTGAGGAAAGCATTAGATTGGAATGCTTTCGATCATGCCCTGACAATAGCATACGATAGATGCTATACAGGGCAAGAAGATGGTGAGCACCTTTTCGAATCACATGTTGGTAGAACCTATAGTCATGCGTATGGATAATGCCCGAAACCCTGCTTGTGTAAACGCGCATGGTTTTGGTGTGGTATGAATTAGGTGGGCGCGACGTGCCTCCTCCGCCATCACCCCCACCGCCAGCACCTGAAGTCTGCTGCTTCATCTGCGAGCAAGACGATGGACGTGGAGTGCACAAGTGCTCGCACTGCGGTGCGAGCTACCACAACCTGTGCCTTCTAGCCAAAGGCTTTGAAGAGCCGAACAACTGTGGTAGACCGGAGTGCATGGCGAAGCGCACGGTCTACCCAACCTCGCAAGCGGGCGCCCTGCTGCTGGCAGGCGCGTCCCAGCAGAGTTTGCCGTGGCCACCGCCCCTTGAAGCGGCCACAGCCCCCGAGGTTGGTGAGGGGGATGTGGAAGCGCCGTCGGGAGCGGAGCAACCCGCGGACGCTCCCGCCCCCACGAGCACGGAGGTTCTCGCGGCGGGAGAGCCCGCACCGGGGGAGGTGGTGTTGGCTCCGCCCCCAATCACGGGGAGCCCCGCGGCGGGAGAGCCCGCACGTGCGGAGGTGGTCGTGGAGGATGCCGCAATCGCAAAGGGTCCCGCGGCGGGAGAGCCCGCACCGGGGGAGGTGGTGTTGGCTCCGCCCCCAATCACGGGGAGCCCCGCGGCGGGAGAGCCCGCACGTGCGGAGGTGGTCGTGGAGGATGCCGCAATCGCAAAGGGTCCCGCGGCGGGAGAGCCCGCACCGGCGGAGGTGGTGTTGGCTCCGCCCCCAATCACGGGGAGCCCCGCGGCGGGAGAGCCCGCACCTGCGGAGGTGGTGGTGGAGGATGCCGCAATCGCAAAGGGTGCCGCGGAGGGAGAGCCCGCACCGGCGGAGGTGGTAGTCGCTCCGCCCCCAATCACGGGGAGCCCCGCGGCGGGAGAGCCCGCACCGGCGGAGGTGGTCATGGAGGCGCCCGCTGCCGCGGATTGGCCGGGGTGGGCGAAGGCCACGTTGGAGCAACGTGCTGCTTTTTATCCCCGTTGGGTGCATCACCGTGATCTGCCGCAGTTAGCACCGGTGGTGTACGTGGCGGGGGATGGGGTGCATGGGAAGGAGGGGTACACGGAAAAGTCCAAGGGGCGTTTCGAGAGGGGATCCGTCGTGTATATATCACCAAGGGCAAGTATACAAGGGCGCGTATATTGCGGGGACGATCTTGCACGTGAAAGACCGTGGGTGGTTCACCATATGCGGTGGGCCTATCCACGGCAGAAACGCCACCCCGCACCTTACGCACATCTTCCGGATGAACCGGCTTAACCAGGGGAGCACGGATAAGGCCCGTGGTGCCGCCCACTTCAAGACTGAAGAGGGGTCGGACATTGTGTACGAGTGCGCGAGAATCTTCTTCCCGAAGCTCATCAACCTGCACAAGCACTACGGCTTGGAGAACGGTACGGTATTCTCTTTGTTTGTGTGAATCGGTACTCTTGCGGGGGGTGCTGAGCATGCTTGCGATGAAATTGCTTTTGTCTAAGTGGTAGCCCCCAATTTCTTTTTGACAAGCTCGACGTCCGATTGTGGGCTCTTCACAGGTGTCTCTTTGCCTCCGATCGTGAGGCAATTGACGGCAAAGGATCTTCAGGGTGACATGTTCTCCTCGCCGTACCACACGCAAGATGACTACGTCTTCGTGGACATGCTTGCTCGGTGGGGAGGGGGTGCGAATGCAGAGCCGCAGGGTGGTGCGTCGGCAATTGCCGTCCCGGCGGAGGACGAGGGCGAGGACGTGGATACCGCCGGCACCCCACCGAGGAAGAAGTTGAGGAGCCAACTCGCGGGAGCCAACTCCCAGGGAAACCCGCCGAAGAGGTTGAGCCTCCCGCGGATACGGCAGCAGCCGGCGGGTAAGGTTGGTAGGGGCTTGAGCTCGGGTGGCGGTTCAGCAAAGGGTCAAAAAAGGAGCAGATCCTCTGCTGGCAGCGGAAGCATGGGGCGTGCGTCAACGAGGGGCGCGGCGCCGGCGTCGTCAGCCCGCACGGTGGCCCCCCCTCAACCGCATGTCGCTCTGTCGGAGGTTACCGAGGCGGCCCCATCGGTGAGGGGAATCACGGTGGAGGAGCTAACGGCGGTGTTAGCGAGGCAGGATGAGGCGAGCCAGAAGATGCTGAAGCAGCAGGAGGCGCACTTCACCCAGCAGCTGAAGCTGGCTGAGGAACGCCAGCAGCGGGCCTTGGAGCGCCAAGTGGCAGACTTCATGGCAAGCCCAGGGGAAGATGCGCCCAGCGCGCCGACAGCGGAGGCACCACCTACCCTCCCCCCCCAGCAGCAAAGCCCTCAGCAGCAACCTCAGGCGGTGCCTCAGGCGGTGCCGATGCTCCAAGTAGGACAGGAAGCGTCCCAGCCTCCGTTGTTGCAGCAAGCCTTCCAACCGCTGCAACCCCAGCCCTTCTTGCTCCAACAACCCCAGACGCAGCAGTTGCAACAGCTGCAACAGCTGCAGCAGCTGCAGCAGCTCCAGCAGCTCCAGCAGCTCCAGCAGCCCCAGCAGTTGCAACAGCTCCAGCAGCTCCAGCAGCCCCAGCAGTTGCAACAGCTCCAGCAGCTCCAGCAGCCCCAGCAGCTCCAGCAGCTCCAGCAGCCCCAGCAGTTGCAACAGCTCCAGCAGCTCCAGCAGCTCCAGCAGCTCCAGCAGCTCCAGCAGCTCCAGCAGTTGCAGCAGTTGCAGCAGCTCCAGCAGACCCAGCAGCTGCAACCCCTTCTGCTGCAAGCTCCCCAGACTTTGCAAATGCAGCAGTCCCAGCCCATGCTCCTTCAGCAACCACAGGCCCGACAGCTCCAGCAACTCCAGCAGCTCCAGCAGCTCCAACAGCTCCAGCAGCTCCAGCAACTCCAGCAACTCCAGCAGACCCAGCCATTGAATACCTCGGACTTGGGTAGGGCCTCGGGCGTCTCCATAGAGGAGTTGCAGAATTTGAGCCACCTTTGAATTTGAGCACCCGCCACCCGGCAACTGCTAGTGCCCCAACTCCTGCAACTGCAATAATATGCGTATCATTAGGGCAAAGTAAAAGTATTCATGTGATGATGCATTGTGATAACTTCTGATAACTTGCAATGACTTCTAACATTGTGATTTCTAATATTGTATATCACACGCGCCCGCGAGACATGCAATTTCTGATTTGCAACCATTTTACAGACGAAATTAGCTCCCCAGCACCCCGTGAATATGTCCCGATGTGAAATTTCGCTTCTCATTGCCTGCGGATGACCTCTAAATACTTCTCACAACGTGTAATAACTTCCCCGTATCATTTGCATATCTCACGCGCCCGCAAGATATGCAATTTCTGCTTTGCAGCCATTTTACAGACGAAATTAGCTCCCCAGCACCCCGTGAATATGTCCCGATGTGAAATTTCGCTTCTCATTGCCTACGGATGACCTCTAAATACTTCTCACAACGTGTAATAACTTCCCCGTATCATTTGCATATCTCACGCGCCCGCAAGATATGCAATTTCTGCTTTGCAGCCATTTTACAGACGAAATTGGCTCCCCAGCACCCCGTGAATATGTCCCGATGTGAAATTTCGCTTCTCATTGCCTGCGGATGACCTCTAAATACTTCTCACAACGTGTAATAACTTCCCCGTATCATTTGCATATCTCACGCGCCCGCAAGATATGCAATTTCTGCTTTGCAGCCATTTTACAGACGAAATTAGCTCCCCAGCACCCCGTGAATATGTCCCGATGTGAAATTTCGCTTCTCATTGCCTGCGGATGACCTCTAAATACTTCTCACAACGTGTAATAACTTCCCCGTATCATTTGCATATCTCACGCGCCCGCAAGATATGCAATTTCTGCTTTGCAGCCATTTTACAGACGAAATTAGCTCCCCAGCACCCCGTGAATATGTCCCGATGTGAAATTTTGCTTCTCATTGCCTACGGATGACCTCTAAATACTTCTCACAACGTCTAATAACTTCCCCGTATCATTTGCATATCTCACGCGCCCGCAAGATATGCAATGTATGTACGGCAGCCCGTCCGCGACCTGTAAGCAGCCCTGTGGCCACTACAATTATCAAAAATATAAAATATTGCCTCTAGATGATTTCTTTTAACCACTAAGTACTTCTTGAAACTTCTTGCGACTTCTAAATGTCATTTTCATCGATTATGCAATCCGGGCCCACCTAGCCGTGCTACATGCCATTGTCATCGTTTCTGTCACTCGTCACTCTGACACGTCTGTCTCTCGTACTGACTCGTGATGTACCTTAGTACAAATTCTCTCAAGTCTAATCTGTTGTAGGTGCAGATGTTCAAATGTCACATTTGAGTCACCTCTGTCATACATTTCGGTCATTCGGTCATGTTGGTGATTGTCACCATTTCCGGTTAGTGATCACACTGCATCACACGGCTCGTCATCACACTGCCCGCGACTGCCTGTCACACTGTCATGTTGACTAACGATACCGTTGTAACTTGCCCCTAGAACACGATTGGACGGCGAATCTCCCGCCTTCCTAGTATAGCACGATTGTTGCGTAGCAAAGTTTTAGCATATATAGCCTTGCATTGTATATTCACTATTGGCATTCCCGTTTTGGGTTTGTGGTTTGCCAAAAGCACTGATGCATCTCGTCGGACCGGTCGATCCGGTATCGAGCTCTTTTGCTATATGCAGACCATTCCACGGATTGAAACTTGGTGTAGGCACTTGTATATAGGCATTGAGTATTTTTTAAACGTGCGAGTCGTCGATGTGTGTTTCAACGTACATTATGTTTTTCATTGTGGTTCTGGGGTGAAAGTCGCTTTTATTTTCACCCCAGAACCCAAAACGAAATCAGCACATCGCTTGCACGGTGACATGGTACGCACCGGCATTTTTCTTGCACGGGAAAAGTAGTTTCAAATACGAATTTGTCTTGCCACAACCCCACACGAGCTGTGTAAAGTGTGATTTATGTACGTCGGCGAGATGTTGCAGTGAGTTTCGCGTTTCGTGGGTGGAGATTTTGCCCTGCCCACTCTAAATTTTCAATGTACACCATATTGGAACACTGAGCAACGGCCGTATTGTGTTTATCAGTATGTTAAGGTTTTACATACATATTTGCAACTCTATCTTCCGAGTTAGGTATGCACCCTATCGACTTTCGTGCCGCGCGCATTATATGTTAGGGTTTCACAATACAGTGATAACTCCCCATATTATAGAGGGAAACCCAATATTTGACACGTCTACTGTTTTAACACCGTCATGAAGCTAATATAATCGCATGTTATGACGGACCCCTTCCGACGATATTCTTGCTTTCATGAACATTTTTGCGCGATATCACGAACCCGCGTAACCTCTACGAATACCACCCGATAGGGTTTCCCCCGCAAATAAACCCACAACAAAAGGTTCATCCCACGCCAGCTCTGAAGACAACATCGTTTTCCTCGACATCAAATTGTGTTGTTAGCAACCAACAATGTCCCTAACCACATAATTATCTAAAGCTCCGCAATCAAACCCTAACCTCCAATGACATTTTCAGGGGCCACACAAGTGCCATGTGATACTCACTGATGGCGCTCTTATTAGTGGTGCTCTTTCATCCCTTGGTTCCTACCTGATGCACCTCGGGATTGCTGAAGCCTGTCCGTGCACCATCACCTTCGGGATCCTGGACGGGGTGTCAACAACTGCTGCGTGGCATGATGGCCCTGCGCCAGCTCCCATCGGCGGCCGCAGGCGCGCGAAAACTGTTACGGATATATAGTTGTGACTATATATTAGGCTACAGTCAGAATGCTTTCACTTTCGGTAATCAAATTAAGTCTCAGATAACATAACGATAGATCGGCTTAAGCCGGAAACCCTAAACCTGTGACACCCGTACTGTACGGAGTACTCGTACAGCTACTGTATAGGAACGTGACCCACGGGGCGTCACATCCAGCACACCACCTTGTACTATTACGGAGGGAAAGTTAGCGTGGAGCAGGCAGATTTGTTCGGGAACACACACCATCTCAAACGGCGGAAACCGATTTTTAGTGGGGGTCTGTGATCTTGGTCAGGGTGGTCCCAATCTCTAGCTAATGTTGTACATAGAAGGCATCTTGGCTTGTAACTGATCTAACTACACTACTAGCATCATGGAGAGACTGACTTTCGCCCCCCCATAAATTGGGAGTGACTGTTTCTTCCTGCGTGTGTCACCCCTCGCCGTGTAGTGTCACTTGCATCTTGCCAGCCTGTCTGTCTGTCCCTCAGATAGACAATAAAACACTATCCGGTATTTTATTATCTACCTTAGCACACTACCGGAAGCCCGAACGTAGTCCGTTTCCGCCCCTGCAATTATATATATATATATTCATATATATCTCTTTCTTCATCAGGTTATGGGCCTGTTCCACTTGGATCGTGTTCGTGGCATTTGGTAGGCGGCTTTGGTCCTTGGGGCTGCACCAGCGCCTCTCGCAACATTTTTTGGCGTCAAGCACCAGCTTCGCACATTCGGCACCAGCCTCTCCTCATCTTTGGCCACCGTTGACGATCGCGGCCGAGGACATTTTGCTCGTTGAACCATCCGAGCGCGGGGTAGCACCAGCACCCTACAACTTTTTGCGTACGCACAAGCTACGAGTTCGACATCATCTCCATCGCCTTTGCTTATCTGGACAGCAGCACCGTTTCTGCAGGAGAATTGGCTTGCCGCACGACTTTTTTGACGTCACCGGCGTCTTCCCCGTTAAAATTCACCCAAATTTCGAGAATGTGGGCGTAGATGTCCTCGAGGTCGACCTTGGCCAACTCCACGTCGAGGCGAATCGGCGTAATTACCTTGTCGGAGCATGCGGTGTCGAGGGAGGCCAGAAGTTGTTTCTTGGCCACCATGTCGTCGAGCGGTCCAGAAGCGGCGTTGCGGTACAGTAAACACTCGATTTTAAGAAAACAGGAGTTTTAGGTCAGCCTAGCAACTTTCTTATTTATATAGAGATCTTAAATATGGAGTGTTATGTGTTGAATATTGTGAAGAAATCAAAAAAGCTGGCTACTTTCTTATTGGCGGGTTTTCTTATTACTGTAGCCGTACGGCAGGCGTCGAAGTCCTGAATTAACGGATCGGGGGCGAGCTTGGAGTCGAAGAAGATTGCGCAGCAAAGCTTCTCGTAGTTGCCAAGAGATCGGAGAACTCGAGGAAGCAGTCTTTTCGTAATCTCCGGCAGAGCACGCTTCCCATCCCGCGGGGAAGCACGACCAGAAGCGTCGTCCCAACGTCGTGCGGCGGAATGAGGCTTAGTCAGCGAGGTCAACGTCATAAAAAGAATGGCGTTGCAAATCTCGTTCACCTCGCTGCGTCCCTGGTAATATCCGCCAAGTCGAAGAGAGCGTCGTTGGCGGAGTCCTTCTGCTCGAACGCAGTCTGCTGAGACGTCACCAGAGATGTCCAAAGTACGTCGCGGTCGGTTTCGTCACCCTTGAACGTAGCGCCCTTCGTGCCAAGGGCGTCGCGAGAAACTCGCTTGATGAGATCGATGTCCCATGAAGAATTTTGGACAGCGGTAGATCTAGTCCTCTCCGGAACCGTCAAAGCTACAACCGGTGAAGCAAGCGTAGGCTGTTGGAAACTGTGCAGCAACCAAGGGGAGAACGCTCCCGGCGGATACAGAACGAACTAAAGATATAATAAACATACGGGATGAATACCCTAGTCGAGACACAAGGAGAGTGACCGAGGATGCCATACCAGATATGGCACGTGACACAATACGAACATGTCGCAGTGCCAATTCTAGCACACCACCTCATCTGAGGTGAAACTACTTGTGAATGACACCCGACCCTAGCTACTAGAATGTTACATCTAATGAGAATGTCAGAGTCTAGTAGGTAGCAAGATCACAAGTGTGAAGAAGGACGCAAGGATGCCAAATAATACACCGTGCCAGGAGCATAGAACTCAAGTTGCATGAAACTCTAGTCTAAACCTTCGCCGGCTAGTGGTCAACAGCAAGTTTCCGTGCCGCCCGTCTGCTTGCAGGAGATAGATGAATCTTGAGAGAAAAAAACCGCCTGTCGGTTTAGCGGTAACTGAAAAGAATCGTCTTTTAAATTGAAGGAAATACGAACGCCTTCTGAGAGCACGATATACAATAGCAACCGCTGCCCGCAAGTGGTAAAAAATGATTCTCGAAAAAAAACATCGGAACGAAATCTCTGCTTCAGCTAGTGGTCGAAACACATTGATAATAAATGCCATGCCTGTCCGTTTAAAGATTCGGTAACCAGACGAATAACTGCCGCCAAAGTCGTACCCAACACCACCAGAATCGTACTCGTAGTCGACGCCATCGTCCTCGTAAGCACCACCAACGTCGTAGACGTCGTGATCCGCATGTTGGTGGGTGTAAGGATAATTTTCGTAGTCTTCGTTCACCGGGCCAACGCCATCGATAAAAGTAGAAGCGCTCCCAGTCGAAATATCCTGCTGCGGAAAAAATCAGCTTCTGAAGCATCCAAAACCCCGCCATAGTGATCCTCCTGGAGACCTGTGTCCAGGGCGGATTCTTGTTTCGCAACTGTGAGGGAGAAAATGACGGAAAGGCCAAGTGGCCACCAGTCTCCTCACAATCGTCGTCAGATTCATCGTAGTACCCAAGTGGGTATTCCGATTCATCTTCGTTGTTACTACTACCAAAATGAGCATCCACTGGCTGTCCAGAGTCCAAATAGGAAGGTGCGGGATGGTGATGATGGTGGTAGTGTACTTCGCGACGCACAGGAGGGGCCTGTGCGTGCACGCTACTCGCCCTAGAGGCTCTAGGCGAGGGTGAAGTGGTGGTCACTTGAGTTGAAGAAGATCGAGTGGAAACAAGCGCTGGCGCATCGCCAACGCCCTTCTCGCAGAAAGAAACAGCGGAACCGTCAAAATTTTCGGAGATAGCACCATCAACTCCTGTGCCATCTAAAACAACGATCTCCAAAATAACCTGTTCCACAACTGTCTCAGGCTGCGACAAAATCTGCTGGACGCTCCGAAAATGAGCGAGCGCCTTGGCCTGGGCGTGGCATAATGAAATGAGTTGCACTCGCTTTAAACTGTCCACCTTGCCCAACTTCTCATCATTAGAGACCAAAAGAGCGAGGAGCTCTTCCTCAGATAAAATCGGGCGAAACATCCATGCTGAAGCAAAAATAAATTGAGCGAAGAAGCAAGCAATTACAATAAATCTAAGACCACCCCGCCGTAATGTCCCAAAGCGAACCGCACGTTCCCAAGCAGTGGCGAGAATCTAATTCCCAGTGCCCCAAGAGGAAAGGGCACGCTCAAAAGAAGATAGAGCAATAACGGTCGAACGAAATAAAATGCAACGCCAGAAATCAGTTCACGCAAGCGTGAGAGGGTCCATAACCTGTTGGAAACTGTGCAGCAGCCAAGGGGAGAGCGCTCCCGGCGGATAAAGAGCGAACTAAAGATATAATAAACATACGGGATAAATACCCTAGTCGAGACACAAGGAGAGTCACCGAGGATGACATACCAGATATGACACGTGACAGTACGGACATGTCACAGTGCCAATGCTATCATAGGCTTGTAACGCGTTCCAACGTCTCGGGAAAAAATCGTGTCAAGTCGAATCCGATCGTGTGCCCCCATGGGAGGCGTCGCGGGAGAAGATGGACTCATGATAAAAAATCATATAGGTGGGAGCGTCGGGGTAAGGTGGCGATGGCGTGGAGTGAAGGAGCCGGCTCGCGGAAATGGAGATGTGCAGAATGCAGTCGTCACGGAAATGACTGTGAAGTCCCAATTAAAGAAATCCGGAAGTCGATAAACACGTTGCGCAAGAAGTCCGCGACAGAAAGTGATCAAGTCCTAGTCGAACGGAAATCGCGTGGACATCCAAAATCACGTAGGGTACGCTGCAGCGATAAACAAAATTGCCCCGTAACGACGCATGCACTCAACCGCGAGTCCCCATGCCGAAACCATCAAATTGGGCCCCCAACGCCCCACCAAGCGGAGGCGTTAAGCCAATCATCTTACCAAAAGTAGTGGAAGGTGCCTGGCACATGAAAACTGTTAGATATATAGTTATGACTATATATTAGGCTACAGTCAAAATGCTTTCACTTTCGGTAATCAAACTAAGTCTCGGATGACATAACGATAGTTCGGCTTAAGCCGGAAACCCTAAACCTGTGACGACACCTGTACTGTACGGAGTACTCGTACAGCTGTAGGCAAGTGACCCACGGGGCGTCACATCCAGCAAAAACGCTCGTCTTGCCATCCCCAGATGTCCTACAGCTGGCCCTGGCTCCCGGTGGCGGTGCTGGAGGTGGTCTCCTCCTACCATAAGTCTCCAAGGCCCGGACTGCATCCTCTGCGGTCTTGCAAGCCTGGAGCGTCTCCCTGCCTTCTCCAAGGCCCAGGTACTCCAAAGCTGAGTGGTGATTTTTATGAAGGTCTCCCCTGGGTCACCCTCACCATCTGTGACCGGATAGAACTTGACGCCCTTGCAGACCACCTCAGTTGTGACAAGACGAGGTGCTGTCCTCATGCCTTCCACCACCCAATATCAGCCAACCATATTCCATTGGAACATTGCACACCGAGACCGAGACCCACAAATCGGGATCTGAGTCGTATCGCGAGTCTACGCTTGAAACTTGCTCGACTGCGACACGGAATGCTCATCCTCACGTGGCACGACTCTGCAACTGTCACAGCAACTATTGCAAGCCACACAGACTAGAAGTCATCGCTCGCCGTAATTACTGTCACGAAAATAATTTAAGTTATCAAATATTCATTCCGAAAACGGTCACAAAGCTCACACAAATTATTTTTTTGCAATTTTCGTTCGCACAACTCTAAGTTACATCAAACTCAATGCATCCATAACATACCATTCACTTTCCCAAAACATAAATCCCCCAAAATTGCGTACCCTTTATAAGGAATTATAAATATCGATGCTTCGCAGTAAAAGCCCCAAACATCAAACCTTGGTAGACATCACCACATATGAAGAAGGCAAGGCGCACGTTTAAGTACACTAGATGTGTACATAACAAGCGACACGTTGTGCCCGTTTCCTACTTTAGACAACTTTGTCACAAAGATGCCTTTGATTTATCTTCTATCATTATTTATATTACCCACCATATACAAACCATTATTTCTACTACCCATAATATACACACCATTATTTCTACTACCCACCATATACACATCCCTGACCATCTTATTGTATCGAAGCTCTTGAAAAGTCGCACTGGACCTTGAGTTCCACTCAAAAAGGCTTGAGAGCCTCCCTTCTCGGCTAGGAGCTAAGAGCACAGCGGCCGCTGTCCATCGGCGACCACTTGTGATCCAGCGCTCGTATGCAAGTTCATTTCGCCTAGCGCAACAATGTGACTTTACAGCGTCAACGGCATCCGGCAAGCTTTGAGACTGTCCATTTTGACTCTCCTCAAAATGAAAATGTTGCCATCGTTCCCGAGCGTAACTCGTAGATCCTGATCGGCATATATTTCCTCCCAGTGTCCCGTGTGGCCTGCCTTTGTTGGGGCTGAATACTGCATTCCGAAAAGTGATACTGAGGCCTCTGCAAGGGTTACGTCGAACCTTGATGCGTCTTCTTCATTCGTGGTGTAGTGCATGTCAAGTGCGGCTATCAAGGGACCTATCCTCGAAGTGTTCACTGCAATGTCCGTTCCGTCTTCTCTTTGCTCAAAATGTTGCGCCACGTAAGTATCAAAGGGTCCAATTCGATGGCGTGTGTGTCCCTATTCACCAACCACCGACAGGTTTCACGCGCTCATCATCTTTCAACTCGAAGTTCTCTAAACGCTCCATATATTTCAGTTTGAGCAGGGGCACTAATACGATGCAGCAGTGCGGATGAAGTAACACATGTCCGTTGCGATGCTCACCTGTGAGCTCGAGTACACTAGTTCCCACATGGTTTCTCCATAGCGAAAGTCTGCTGAAACGCAAACGCACCACATAGCAGTCAGCTCAGATTCATATCTATCGGCAAACACGGCATGCGTTCTCAGGTACGCCGTGTAGTTCAGTAGCAGGGTCAAACTAATGGATATCTGCTTAGAGGTTGCTACGATGAGACATCTACAAAGTGCGACAACCTTTCCTGATTTCGTCCATGACCATTCCAAGAGGGCATTTCCAAGATGACAGGCACCCGCACCTTGCCGGGCCTCGTTTGATGTCGAATGGAAGTTCAGATTCTTGATCGCATCGATGAGCTCTGAAAATTCGCTCGAAGTGTACGAAGCTCTCACAGCTCTTGCCTTGCTCGCAAGTTCCAGAACATTTAATTTTGCATGCTCCAACTTAGGAGATGCTTCCTGTCTCTTTTTCAACTTGTTCCCTCGAGTTTTCACCGGCTGTCTTGCCTTGACTTTGTGCTTCACCGGTGCCACGCAAAAACAAGCTGAAGATATATTCATCCAGAAGAACCTTTTGTAACTTCCGCGACGTGGGTATATTGTATACTGTCTCGCGTATGAATAGTTTCACCTCCTTAAAAAAATTTGAGACGCGCTTGAGAATTGTGTATAACGTCAAAATATACCACCGATTTTCATCAGCGATCAGCGTTATCGCAATATTTGTTTAGCTTGTGAAACGATGCAATCGTCAAATATGTAATATCTAGTCAAAACCACAAGCACTTCAGGTATCAGGTTCAGCACTGTTATTCTATTGCTCAGCTTTGCCGATATTTCATATTAAAGATCGAACTATCGTGTTTCACGATAACACACGAGGGACACGACAGACGTGAGACGAAAGAGAGCCTCTGCTCTGGTCACTCTCTGGTCTGCCTACTCAACCTCGCCAATTTCTCCCAATAATTGAACGAGCTCGACTTTTTGGATTTCAAACATGACTCATCAATGACTGTGTAACGCTCCTGATGACGTAATCTCTATTAATGGACAGCGCCGTCAATAATTGCGCGCATTCGATCGGGCATGGTATTGGTCATACCATCCGAGATCCGACAAGCTGAGGTGGGTTTTTCCCACGTGGTCAAATAAAATTGGAATACATGTTTTGATATCTAGAACTGTGGATCAAGGGGTATAAACTAAGGGGATGCCACGCCCAGTATGTAACGCGGCGGCTACAAGACGCACGCGCCCACAGCCGTTCGTGTCACCTCTCATTGCAAAATAATCCAGATGCACCGTTAGATCCCTCTCGAATGCCATTTTCCTCCGGATTAAACTGTAAGATAGTCGGGCTTTACGCTGGCGGACCGGAACACACGAACTAAGCAGACAGCAGGCACTGCAAGTGACATCCGGGCAGGCGAGGGGTGACACAGGGCACCACTGACCTCCCCCCTTATGGGGGGCGAAAGTCAGTGTTCGCATGACACCACCTCACCCCGAAGGTGGGAGGTGCACTGCAGGGCCAGCCGGTACTACCGGGCAAGCGGCTAGAAAGAATGTAAGGTTCCATTAGTCACTAGCTAACTCGTGATGTACCATTTCAGGGTCTCAACCTAGGGTTTGTGGCTGATTTTAGGCGGTGGCGCAGGGCAGAAGTCCTCTCCGGAGGCCTTTCGGCCAGTTTTTGAGGAAACATTTGTTTTTTTCTTGTTTTGACATCTTTTTGCATACTTAAGGGTCAAAATTCTTTCGGCCAATCTTCGGCCAAAACCTCTTTTTGGGAGAATCTCTCGGCCAGGGGCCGGTGTCAATCGCGACAGGACTTCTCCCCTGCGGTGGCGGCGTCATTCCCGATGGTGAAAGGTGTCGAGCGCCAAGTAGTTCACGGGTATGCTGACTTTCCCCCCCCCTTGGGAGGGTTCAGTGGTGCACCCTTAGTTTCACCCCTCGCCTGGATGTCACCTGCAGTGCTGCCTGTGTCACAGTGTCAGGCTCCCGAACACTTAGCCAGACATCATATTATTTTATCTGACTTTAGTATTCCAAGAGCCAGCACACCTGCATTTTCACAGTTACAAAACAGCATATATATTGTCATATATCTCCTGTTTGATCAGGTTACCGGCCCACGCACCTTTGTGTTGGCTTGTTGATCTCTCTGGTCCGCTTCGCTTTCTCGCGACTCTATCGACATCTTTTGGCAGCAACCGACATCAGCCGCACCGCACCACTCGCAGCACGTCACGGCACGGCAACAACATCTCGACGTCTTGACATCTTTTTTACGACATCTTCAGCTGTTTTTATTGCACACCTCGTGTGCTTCAATTTACAACTGGACCCGCAGTATTTTATTCCGACAATGGCTTCGACTCGACGTGAGGGACTCGCATCCGCTCTGCGCGCTGCCCGCACACATTAGGGCGGAACGCCGTCACATTCACCTTCCGATTCACAGTCTACCCCTGCCTCGTCCCGTAGACCACGCAGAATTGTTGGAACTTCTACATTGCGCTCAAAACCGACATCTACGGTCAACGCCCCTACGGCTTTCGACTACTTCAACGATCCCGACGTTTTGACCACCACGCCTGTGGAGGAGGGACGCGAGGATGAGTACATCGAGCAGCTCGCCTACGCTTTTCAGTATGGGAGTGACCTGCTCTCGTTCCTGAAGTCTACTGGCCTCAAGATGCCCACTGGTTACACTTTGGACACCACGACTGCCGACATGGACTTCAACGCCCTCCTCTCGGGATTGGCCCACGTGCTGTACCCCGTCTCCTACAGCGAGGCGGCCAAGCTCCTGGACCTCGAGCACGACCATGACTTCTACCACGTCACCATCAACGAGATCCTCTTCAGCATCCTTCCGCACCCGCTTCGTGGCAACGCACTGAGCGTTTACCACGAGTGTGCCCGCCACCACCCTGCTGACGGCCGCTATGCTCTTCAGCGCTTACGGTACGAGGTGGAGGGTGTGCCCGACGCGGACGGCATGCGCTTCTGGACTCAGATGAGGGCGGTTGTCCTCACCGAGATCGAGGACCCCGCCCCACAACTTGCACTAATTCGACGGCTTGGAGACCGCCACCAGAAGCTCAAGCCGGCGTACAGCGACCCCGACCGCGTCATGGACCTCTGGCACATCCTGTCCGAGTCCGCCAAGCAGTCGCCGTACGTCGCCCCTCTGTACCTGGTGGTGTTGCGCGAGTTGCGTGCGGGTGCGGTCTTCACTTTTGCCCGCCTTGCGCTCCGCATCCGCCTTGCCTTTCGGGACGAGAGCCCCCTTGCCACACTCTCGTCCTCTGCCGCTCCCGACATCCCACCCGAGGGCTCTGGGTACCGCCCTAAGCAGGCAACCCTGAAGCCCAACCCATCTCCGCGGTCCCCTGTTGCCATGGCACTTCGCATGCAGAAGCAGTCGGCCGCGCCCTTGGAGGGGAAATGGACCTCCGATTCCCCCAACTCCATGTACCTCAAGTGGGTGGGTACGGGTTTTCCTTGCACTGTCTGCTTTCGCATGTGGCACGTCACGGATTCCCACCCCGACACCCGTGGTGCCTGCCCGTACGTGTGCGTCGAGGCGTTCGCGAACAACAGGCACTTGGAGACATCGCGAGCGGCCACTGCCCGCCCGCCGCTTAATGCATCCGCCGCCGCCCTCACGGCAGCGCCCCCTGCGGTGGACCCGCCGGCTCCACCCGAGGAGCAGCCTGCTGCGGCAGCACTCTCCGCCCGCCTCTCCCTGCCTGCACCGGTTACGGGTGATGCGATCGACACGGTCGGCAGCGGTTCTCTGGTGGTGCCCACCACGGACGATGCCGCCTACCCGCTGCCTGAAGACCTTGAGGAGCCTGCTTGCTACGGCGCCGCCTTCGACGGCGAAGACGACACCGATTGGCCGGCATTTCGCTCTTCCCCTGTCTGGCTGCCCAAGATCAACGGCAGTGTGAGCGGAGAAGCACCAAAACCCTAGAATTGGAATCGGACTTGAGATGTGAGAACTTACTAGCGCCAATGCATGGAATTGCTTCTAGCTAGGTTGAAAAAGGCCTCTTAGAGTAACATTCAAACATCTCTTCTAGCCGCCTGTCCGGTTGTACCGGCTGGCCCTGCAGTGCACCTCCCTCCTTCGGGGTGAGGTGGTGTCACGGGTATGCTGACTTTCCCCCCCCCTTGGGAGGGTTCAGTGGTGCACCCTTAGTTTCACCCCTCGCCTGGATGTCACCTGCAGTGCTGCCTATAGCTGGCAATTTACCGGGTAAAGGATTTTGGCCCTTGGTAATACCGGGTAAAATACCGGTAATACTTTGAGTGGTATTACCGAGGTAATACTATTCTGGGATTTTTGGCAATAATTATTTCGATCATGGGGCATCACGCACACATTATTATTGGGAGCCATACAAGTGTGCTCCTAGAGGCTTTGATGTATGCGCAATCGATCTATCAAGGTGGCTAGACCAAATTCGAATGTCGTCGCCACCGAAACGAACAAAAACTACTTTCCAGAAAGTACAGACAGCCGCCCCGATTTTGGGTATTATTTACATGCCGCACTCTCGGGTGCCGCCGCCTGCCGTAAAAGTGTGCACCTAGAGGCTTTGATGTATGCGCAATCGATCTATCAAGGTGGCTAGACCAAATTCGAATGTCGTCGCCACCGAAACGAACAAAAACTACTTTCCAGAAAGTACAGACAGCCGCCTCGATTTCGGGTATTATTCACATGCCGCACTCTCGGGTGCCGCCGCCTGCCGTAAAAGTGTGCACCTAGAGGCTTTGATGTATGCGCAATCGATCTATCAAGGTGGCTAGACCAAATTCGAATGTCGTCGCCACCGAAACGAACAAAAACTACTTTCCAGAAAGTACAGACAGCCGCCCCGATTTTGGGTATTATTTACATGCCGCACTCTCGGGTGCCGCCGCCGGCCGTAAAAGTGTGCTCCTAGAGGCTTTGATGTATGCGCAATCCATCTATCAAGGTGGCTAGACCAAATTCGAATGTCGTCGCCACCGAAACGAACAAAAACTACTTTCCAGAAAGTACAGACAGCCGCCCCGATTTCGGAGATTCGATTATTTGAAATTACGGGACGAATGGATGAGTGATGCGTATGTATGTTATGGCCCGATCAGTAAACCCTATCATTATGGCGACATATGTCGCACGTTTCCCTGAAAATTCCGATTGCACTGAAAACTGACCGCATGCGTGCGTTCGATAGCTTAAAATGACGGCATCGAACTCCTCTACACGTGACACAAAATTACGGGACGAATGGATGAGTGATGCGTATGTTATGGCCCGATCAGTAAACCCAAAAGATAGTCCGAAAAGTTATTAAATTCGTATATACTGTTGAAATTAACTTCTTATTCATGTGCCCTTGGGGGGGGAGTTCAAATCAATAGTGGGAATGCACCGCATCGTATGCTATATGCCATATGCCTCTCATGTGCAAAACCGAAGCAAACAAACTAGCAAGCAGCAAGCTAACAACAACGCGCCCATAAGCAAGCAGGTTCTCACCTAATACAGGAGGTGGACTGATAAGAGCAAGTGCTCGTAATAATATAATAACAAAACCAATAATAATAAAGAGATATCTGAGAAAAACGTAACCATAAAGTAAACCAAGAAAACAAAAGATAAACGTATTCATAAAGTAAACCAAGAAAACCAAAAAAGAACCTTGTATGCGTGATGTCAAGTGACTGGCACTATGAGTCAATAGTGCGTGAGAGCCTCCTAAGCTGCGAGCTTGCTTAAGAACAGCCACTCTCCTGGCGCGGGAGTATATTCCTCGTCGTCGAGCTTTGTATGGTATGTATTCAAGCTGAGCTTCGAGCCGCGCATCCCATCATCCCACAAAATGTTGTAGTTGTGCAGCGCACGATTGGGCATATGTTTGTCCACCTTCCCAACCTCCCAAGCGTTCCACTCACGTTTCTGCCTGTCTTTCACAGACCACAACATCATAACATACAAGTTTTTCACATCTCGCGGGAGTTCAGCCGGCTTGGCAACAGCCACAAAACCTGCTGGCATCACAAACTCCTCGTCTGTGGGTGCATCGTCGTCAGCATTTTCATCAAGATCATCCTCATCCTCATCTGAATCATCCGATTCATCCTCTCCTGCAGGTAAAGTTGCCTCCTCGCCCGAAAAATGCAGAGAACTCAGCAAATAAGCCATAACCTCATCTTCCTCCATCACATCCTCCAAGATCTGCTCCAAAGTTGGTCGTTTCTTTTGCTGGCTAAGCTCTTTGGGCAAAGTGAGGGACAGGTTCGAATAAACGTAAACAGCTTTCACAGTTCGAACTTCCCCTAAGCTGGCTCGTAATTTATTATGTACCAAACCACAATTCTTGTTAGTGCGTTCAACCCCAATGGCATGAGCAACTGCCTGAAGCATATCCACAGAAGCTGTCACAAGAAGCTCCCGTTCTGGAGTAGTAATGTCAAGCCCTTGCCAAAAAATAACACCAGTACCAACGCTACGCAGCGATCTACAAACGTGCACGAGGACTAACAACTTGTTGTCCTTATCATCATCCTCAAATTCCTTAAGAACCTCCGCCAACTGTGTGATCACAAACAGATGCACACCCACACACACACAAATGCACTGTCTCTGTCAGTCCCGTTATGCGTATGTATCGATATCGATATTTGCAAGTCAATTGATCGGAACGACGCGATTGATCGATATGCGGGCCAACCACCAACCGAACGAAAAATACGCACGCATACCTGAAGCTTGACGAGCATCCCCACACTCTTCAACTTCTGCTTGTACTCACCATCTTGAGATTTGTACCGGTTGTACTCGTTACAGAGGCGTGCATATTTCGTGTCTGCTTTCCCACCACAATACGTTTTGAAAGCAGCGAACACATTGCTTTCGTTAAATGTGCGCTCAAGCTTTTTGAATTCGTCCTCAGTTAAAACGATCTTTACTGCAGCACGCACGTATGGGTCCAGCATAAATGTGGCACAATGTAAATGGTGGCGCAAACCCACTTTATCAGAGGTCCCCAACCAACGCTCGCGTCCAATACGCTTTAAACAGTCCAAGGTATCAGCGTCTAAAACATCGGTTGCCGTTGTAGGCGGATTAACCAAGTGCCAGTAAATCATGCAGTAAATAGGCAATATGTAAGAGGGAGGAACGCTGTCGCCCTCAAGGAAGTGGAGTGCAGTGCTGATTGGCCGCAACAAATCATGGACGCCTTCACCCCTGGCTTTGACATCCCCTCTCAGTAGTTTTACAAACTTAAGGAAGTCTGTACCACAAGAGGTCCCATCCTTTTTCTTCCTCCTCATCGCTTTGGCTTTCACCAGTTTATATTCAGGCATCTTAGGAACATCAATAAGCACCGCCCAGTTGTATAAGCAAATGTTAATCATGAGATAGCAGTAAGCAAAACGTGTGAGAGGGAACACACGGAACGAGCGTGTCTTTTTACCAAACACCTGCGCAGCTCGTTCCATGACTGCTTCTGTGAGCAAGCCATGGCGTCTCATAAAAGAAGAAATGAAATGAAAATCAGTAACAGCATCTGCAATAACTTCGATTTTTGCGACATCCTCAATAAGAAGATCCAAAACATGCACGCAGCAACCAATAAAAAACAACGTAAGGTAGACCTTTTTCAAAATGTCGAACATCATCTTCATGTTGCCTGTGTTATCTGCGACAACCGCAATAAACTTGTCCGCCTTGCCATCAAGCTCAGCCTGAACAAGCTCAGCGTGATATGCACCTGTGTGCTCGCGCGTCTTACAAAAAACAGTCCTCACGTAAGTACTAATCGTCTGTTTCATGCGCGTGAAATTTACGGTGCCTCTACCTCGAACGTTTGTGTGCCCATCGAGCCCAAGCGTCTCCTTCCCAGGAACTCGATTCAACAACGCTTCTGTGGACTCGAGGGTTTCCTCGTAAACTTCATCCAAACAAGTAGAGCTCAGTACTCGACGCGACGGCAAGAACTTTGCGTAGGCAGGACGCACAGCTGCGATGAAACGTTTGAAGAAAGGGTTTTCAACAACGTTGAATGGAATGCGACACACGAAAAAGAAGCAAGCGAGATAAAAGTTCAGGACTAGGGCTTCTTGTTCCTCCAGGACATCCACTGTGCGTGCATCCAGAACGGTTTGTCTCGCAGACTCCTTCCGCAGTGAGGGGTCTTCTTGCTCTAGACACTCTTGCTCAATCGCATCAAAGGCGCTAGAGTCATCGCACGATTTACGCTTGAGCTCGTACTCTGACTTGAACTTGACCGCGCACTCAGCTTTGGACACTTTCGCGAGTTGAAGCTTGACTTCGTCTGGGACGTTGTCATTTTTAAACAACTTGACCAAAAGCTTCCCAGGGTTGATCCTATTGTAAGCGACGTTTGTGCTGAAAGACGGATCATGCTTGCAAGTGAGAATACTACGGACGTTGTCTTTCACGGTCGGTGTTCCGTGTGCACAAGGAACAAACTCGGCTGCGTCGTCGAAAAGACTAACCACATAGGACAGGTCTTTACCCCAAGTCTGCCCGCGATACTTCGTGCTCAGCGCATCAAAAACAGCTTTTGGGACCTTCTTATTACCCTTCCAGTCTAGTACTGGTTGAGTGCATGGAGGACGGTCAGGGTGCCCTAAGGAGGGTGAATCCATGACGGATATCTCTCGTGTTGCCACGCAGGAAGGTACTATCTTTGGGTCACTTGCTTTGGGAACTGTTTAGACTTCAGCAGCCAGGGAATGGTGATGTTGGAAATCGTCCTGGCGTGACGGCGGAGAAGCCGTCGATTTGATTTTTTTCGTGGTAAAATGGGTAAAATCGATGGTAATACGAGGGTAATACCCGGTAATACCCATACCCGGTATTACCAATGGTAAAATTTTTTGGTAACGTGCGGTAATACCCCCCTGCACTAGGGTAAAGGAATTTGGGGGTAAAGTAATACTTGGTAAAATACTGGTAATACCTATACCTAGTATTACCTTTGGTAAAATTCGTGCCAGCCATAGTGCTGCCTGTGTCACAGTGTCAGGCTCCCGAACACTTAGCCAGACATCATATTATTTTATCTGACTTTAGTATTCCAAGAGCCAGCACACCTGCATTTTCACAGTACAAAACAGCATATATATTGTCATATATCTCCTGTTTGATCAGTAGTCAACGTTCAACCAATGCCTGTGCGATGCCAAAGCCAAAAACGGCCGGGCACCACCAGAGCAAGTGTGCCGTTGCAAGGGGGGCGAGTGTAAAAAATGCGGCGAAACAGCGCGCAATTCTCCAACCCCAAGGTAAAACCAACGTTAGGGCAAGGTGGGGGGG
>LGRX02009252.1:0-17220 GCA_001247695.2 Cymbomonas tetramitiformis | reverse complement strand
GCACGCAAGGACCATAGGACCCAGGAACAAAGGGTGCGGGGAGGCTGCTCCGCTCCGCGCCGAATCAGGCGCGTGGCGCGTGCGGCGCTCTCCCCGGCGCTGTGCCTTATGCTGCTTCATCTGCGGTTGCGAATCAGCGGCCAAAGGTTGAGCAGCGGCGCTGCGAGTGGTGGGTGGGGAGGGATGCGCGAGGGTGCGCGTACAGTAGATAGGTGCTTAGCGTGCACGCAAGGACCATAGGACCCAGGGACCAAGGGTGCGGGGAGGCTGCTCCGCTCCGCGCCGAATCAGGCGCGTGGCGCGTGCAGCGCTCTCCCCGACGCCGTGCCTTATGCTGCTTCATCTGCGGTTGCGAATCAGCGGCCAAAGGGTGAGCAGCGGCGCTGCGAGTGAAGGGTGGGGAGGGATGCGCGATGGTGCGCGTACGGTAGAAAGGTGCATAGCGTGCACGCAAGGACCATAGGACCCAGGGACAAAGGGTGCGGGGAGGCCGCTCCGCTCCGCGCCGAATCAGGCGCGTGGCGCGTGTGGCGCTCTCCCCGGCGCCGTGCCTTATGCTGCTTCATCTGCGGTTGCGAATCAGCGGCCAAGTGGTGAACAGCGAGTCATGGGCGGGACAGGCTTTGTGGAAGGCTGCCGCCGGACGGGCTGCTGACCAGGCGACCAGCGACGGCTGGCCATATGTAGGGTCTTACGTAGCGCGACGGCTGTATCCATATCCGTCAGCTTAAAATATGGACGGACATGGTATGGTGCGGAAGTGTTGTCCGCCAAGTGGGTCAACGAGGTGGGCGGCGAAGTCGAGGAATACGAAGGTCCTTGGGTCACGGGTTACGTTCCGATCGTCACCTCGCCGCCGGGTAGGGGTATCAATTTTTATGTTCATGAGCTACAGTTCATCCATCCCGGTGCCATTGACCACGGGTTCCCAGAAGTGCATCGGGTCACCGTGCCTGCAGAAGGGCAGCCCCGGCTGCTGTATAAAGTGCGATACCCTTGGGACGGGGACGAGGAGGAGCTGTGGCAGCATGAGGTGCTAGCTGGTGTCCTACACTTTTCGGTAGAGAAAGACCGTGGCTGCCGCATGGTGAAAACCAAGTAGTGGACAACTAGGCAAATACATACCTCACCAACCGTAATTCATGAAGACATATGTTTATAACAGATGTATGCGTGCGTATTGTGTGTGCGTATTGTGTGGAAATATAGAAATATATAATAATAATAATCAAGAACCAAGGGTGCGGGGAGGCCGGTGTGTATGGTGGCACGGCGGCTGGTTATAGAAGGTTGGAATGTTTAGGAGGAACTGCGTGACGTTATGGCAACTTGACCCTAGGTCACGGGCTTGCACAGGGAGATGCAATGGAGGAGGAATACACGTGGGAGGACGTTCAGAGAATCTTTTTCCCCAGATCCGAGGAGGCCTTGTGCATAGTGTGTTTAGAGGAAGTGGATCCGGAGGATGAAGTGGACTGCGGTGGCCTAGGATGCGAATGTAAAGAGAAATACATGCATATTTCGTGTCTTGGTATGCTTGTAGGAACCCATGCCTCCTCGAGGTGGGTCACGTGCCCATGCTGTAGGCAGAAGTGGTTCGAGTGAACCTCTTTTCAACATGTGTGTACATTATGTGAATAGTACATTATGTAAATGCTACCGAGTCTCCGCTTGCCTTTTGTTGTTAACTTACAGCTTGTTATGTGTTCTTTAAAAGTGATGATGTGGATGTTTTCGGTGTCCTTCAAAGTGTCTATCTGTGGTTGCGATCGTGGGTGGGGAGGGATGGGCGAGGGTGCGCGTACCGTAGAAAGGTGCATAGTGGGCATGCCGGGACCATAGGATCCAGGGACAAAGGGTGCGGGGAGGCTGCTCCGCTCCGCGCCGAATCAGGCGCGTGGCGCGTGCGACGTTCTTCCCGGCGCCGTGCCTAATGCTGCTTCATCTGCGGTTGCGAATCAGCGGCCAAAGGGTGAGCAGCGGCGCTGCGAGTGGTGGGTGGGGAGGGATGGCGGAGGGTGCGCGTACGGTAGATAGGTGCATAGGGTGCACGCAAGGGCCATAGGACCCAGGGACAAAGGGTGCGGGGAGGCTGCTCCGCTCCGCGCCGAATCAGGCGCGTGGCGCGTGCGGCGCTCTCCCCGGCGCCGTGCCTTATGCTGCTTCATCTGCGGTTGCGAATCAGCGGCCAAAGGGTGAGCAGCGGCGCTGCAGGTTGTGGGTGGGGAGGGATGCGCGAGGATGCGCGTACGGTAGATAGGTGCATATTCCGCACGCAAGGACCATAGGACCCAGGGACAAAGGGTGCGGGGAGGCTGCTCCGCTCCGCGCCGAATCAGGCGCGTGGCGCGTGCGGCGCTCTCCCCGGCGCTGTGCCTAATGCTGCTTCATCTGCGGTTGCGAATCAGCAGCCAAAGGGTGAGCAGCGGCGCTGCAGGTCGTGGGTGGGGAGGGATGCGCGAGGGTGCGCGTACGGTAGATAGGTGCATAGTGGGCATGCCGGGACCATAGGATCCAGGGACAAAGGGTGCGGGGAGGCTGCTCCGCTCCGCGCCGAATCAGGCGCGTGGCGCGTGCGGCGCTCTCCCCGGCGCCGTGCCTTATGCTGCTTCATCTGCGGTTGCGAATCAGCGGCCAAAGGGTGAGCAGCGGCGCTGCGAGTGGTGGGTGGGGAGGGATGCGCGAGGGTGCGCGTACAGTAGATAGGTGCAGAGGGTGCATGCAAGGACCAGAGGACCCAGGGACAAAGGGTGCGGGGAGGCCGCTCCGCTCCGCGCCGAATCAGGCGCGTGGCGCGTGGCGCGTGCGGCGCTCTTCCCGGCGCCGTGCCTTATGCTGCTTCATCTGCGGTTGCGAATCAGCGGCCAAAGGGTGAGCAGCGGCGCTGCGAGTGGTGGGTGGGGAGGGATGGGCGAGGGTGCGCGTACGGTAAAAAGATGCGTAGGGTGCACGCAAGGACCATAGGACCCAGGGGCAAAGGGTGCGGGGAGGCTGCTCCGCTCCGCGCCGAATCAGGCGCGTGGCGCGTGCGGCGCTCTCCCCGGCGCTGTGCCTTATGCTGCTTCATCTGCGGTTGCGAATCAGCGGCCAAAGGGTGAGCAGCGGCGATGCGAGTCGTGGGTGGGGAGGGATGGGCGAGGGTGCGCGTACAGTAGACAGGTGCGGAGTGTGCACGCAAGGACCAGAGGACCCGGGGACAAAGGGTGCGGGGAGGCTGCGCGCGATGGGGGTTGTGATCCCTAGCGTTGAACGTGTATTTTGTGGTATGCGTGGCAGCATACATGGGTCAACACGGAGAACGGGGGCTCGCTGCCTGTGCGTATTGGATGGTCGGTGACGCTTCATGAAAGCCGGTTCGTACCGGCGCCCTGGATTATCGAAGCGAAAATTGTCGGATTCAACCCAGACCACGTATGGACCGCGGCGCCCACGGAACATGATGTTCCCGAAGGGACGTATGATGGAGAATTTGGAGAGCGGCCCCCAAACGGTTACGTGGTCGTGCGGCTGTACCACCCGCGAAGGGAGCATTGGCTGGAGTGGCAGGAGTATGCACAAATTGTGGAATCGGAGGCGGAGTGTCCGACACACACGGATCCGTCCGACGATGACGAGGAGTATGTTAGTGAAACTAGCGAAGAAGACACCAATTAACTTGCTCGGCATGTTTGCGTACTTAATGGAATGTAATGAGATGTAACAATATCGAGCATAAAAAACCATCTTTGTGTGTAAAACGCGTGCGTGCGTGCGTGCGTTTGCGTGTGTGTATGAGACCGCCCTGGACGGCCTGCCCTGGTGGACCTCAAAAGTCATTATGATGCAATGTCGCAAGATCTGATTATGCATGTACCCGACGGTGCTGTGTGCATGCACGGGGTGGGGACCGATTGGATCGGGGAGGCTGCTCCGCTCCGCGCCGAATCAGGCGCGTGGCGCGTGTGGCGCTCTCCCCGGCGCCGTGCCTTATGCTGCTTCATCTGCGGTTGCGAATCAGCGGCCAAAGGGTGAGCAGCGGCGCTTAAAATCGTGGGTGGGATGGGTTGGGGTATCCCGGGTGGGTCGGTGCGGGGCGCACTATGTTGGCCAGGTATCAATGGCGTGCTCTGTCATGGACGGCCATCCAGATGCGGATACGCCATGTAGGGTTCTTCACGTGCAGGCGGGGCTACTACCCGAAGATCTGGAGGGGCTAGGCATGCAGGCGGTTCCCCCCATCGTCGGACCCGCAGGATCCGTCGGGGACTGCGTATTGGATGGCCTGGGGGAGGCGTGCCTGCTTGTCTGGGCCGCATGCTGTATGGCCACCCTTAGTATGGTGCAGAAGCAGTGCAATAGACACGTGCACACGCTTGTTGGCCTGATGAACTTGGTGGACTTGTGGGCGGAGGCTACGGAACAATTGGAATCCCCATTACCGGCTGATTCAGCGGTGATGACTAAACGGTGTGCTGCTGTCGCGCTTGGGAACCGTGAGGAAAACGTCAGAAGCTGCTGGGAACGGGCACGGTCTGCGTGCAAGGTCAATCGCATCGCCGTGCATGAAGGGTGTGCCCCCACGGCACTGGGCGATGCGTTGCAGCTGCACATACGTTTATGCCACCAGAAGATTCAAGACTGTAAGGCGGAGTGGGCGCGGATCGGGGATACGTTCCTGTACGTGAAGGATTGTCCCCGCTGTACATCGCGTCGCACAGAAGCTACACGCTCTGCGGTTGCGAATTTTCTGACGCCCTCGTCTTCCCTGTTCAGCACGCGTGATTGGGACCCGCAGGACGAGCGGGGGGTTAACTGTCTCCGACCAGGGGCCAGGTATTCCGTGAAGGTGGACTGGGAGCGCGCGAAAGCGGAATATCCGGGGATCTGGGGGAAGGTGCTTGAGCATCATCACGCCAGCATGCAGAAGGCGGTCCGGGTGTCAGGGGTTGGCCAGTTCTTGCCAACCCCAGCTGTCCTCCTGCGCAACCTGGGGAGCTGGGTGCAGTTATGGCACACTGACCTCTTGCTCCGGTGCGGCGAGGAGGCATCAATCCCTACCCAGTTTTCCTCCGGGATGTTCCTTGACGAGCAGAGCTACACGGAACTCCTGCCTGATTCGGCACTTCCAACGCATTGGCAGCGGTGCGAGGACGGCGCGTTCCACTTCACACTCGACCACGCAGCGTCCGGCTTTCCGTCAGCCACGCCGTTAAGGCGCGTCCGTTTTGCTGGCCCGCCGGGCAGCGTCATTGTTTGGCCGGGGGACAGAACTGTGCATCGGGGGCTTTGCCCGGTTGGGGAGGTGCCTGGTGGGGGTTGCGGCCTGCGTACCGCGGCCACGATGTCCGCAATTCTCTACGGCGCCATCAGCACGCAGGCTGGAGTCCCCGCCACGAACGACCAAATCCGCGCCGAGCCGCTGGGAACGTTGTCCCAGTATGGGATGCCATGGCACTTGCAATGCCTTGAAGCGACACCTACCAGCCCAGGTGTGTGCAACCTCGCTCAGTCCGCTGACGCTGTGCAGTTCAGACACCCTAGGTTTATTGCGCGTGAAATGAGGGGTACGTGGGTGGTGGGATCGCACAGGCGCAGATGACGCAGCGACAGCTACCAGCCCCACTGGTACCGCAGCGGAGGTGGAGGAGGTGTGGCCCTCTCCCCAGACGCCAACGGCTACTGCGGACTCGGCCGCTGCGGAACCCATGGACACCCGGGCCGTCCCCAACGCAGCGACACCTACCAGCCCAGGTGTGTGCAACCTCGCTCAGTCCGCTGACGCTGTGCAGTTCAGACACCCTAGGTTTATTGCGCTTGAAATGAGGGGTACGTGGGTGGTGGGATCGCACAGGCGCAGATGACGCACCGACAGCGACCAGCCCCACTGGTACCGCAGCGGAGGAGGAGGAGGTGTGGCCCTCTCCCCAGACGCCAACGGCTACTGCGGACTCGGCCGCTGCGGAACCCATGGACACCCACGCCGACCCCAACGCAGCGACACCTGCCAGCCCAGGTGTGTGCACCCTCGCTCAGTCTGCTGACGCTGTGCAGTTCAGACACCCTAGGTGTATTGCGCTTGAAATGAGGGGTACGTGGGTGGTGGGATCGCTCTGGCGCAGCTGACGCAGCGACAGCTACCAGCCCCACTGGTACCGCAGAGGCGCAGCCGCGGGTGGGGCCCTCTCCCCAGACGCCAACGGCTACTGCGGACTCGGCCGCTGCGGAACCCATGGACACCCAGGCCGACCGCAACGCAGCGACACCTGCCAGCCCAGGTGTGTGCACCCTCGCTCAGTCTGCTGACGCTGTGCAGTTCAGACACCCTAGGTGTATTGCGCTTGAAATGAGGGGTACGTGGGTGGTGGGATCGCACACAGTGCCGACAACGGGTCCGGGTCCGACCCGTACCCGTTGAACGGATCGCTAATTTGCTCAGGCTCCGGCCCCATCCGTCACCGACGGATCTTGAAAATTCGCAGGCTCCGTTGAAGTCCGTCTCTGCCGGATCTTTTAGAATCGAGGCTCCGCGTCAATCCGTCTCCGTGGATTCTGGAAAATCTCAGGCTCCGAGCGCATCCGTGCCCGTCGGAGGCGCAAGCTGTTGAGGCTCCGTTGAAATCCGTCTCCGTGAAATTCTGCAATTTGCTGGATCCGTCTCCGTGATCCGTCGGATCGCCGGCGGCCTACACTAGTCACAGCTCGCAGACGAGACGAGAGCAGACGAGAGGCCCAGTGCGCAGTGGCAGCGCATTTTATTCATTCTCGCACCCCCAACTTAGACAGTCACAGCACAGTACTGTCTCTCTCTCCCCTAATAGTAATAATTCATAATAGAGAATAATGCGACGTGCAGTTGCCGTTCCAGGCGCCAATGCACCAAGGCCGGGCGGGGCCACACGAAGTGTACAAAGCTCGCTGGCATGCGAGATAGTTAAGAAGTACCCTGGTCCTCAACAGGTCGAGCTGGCAGTCGAAGTGAACATTCCAGGTAGATGGTTCAATTCAGCAGACATGACAACAGCGGAAAATAGCCACTTATTTAGGTGTATCGCAGTAGAGAATGCTGAGGTTCGGCAATTTGGCACCGGGCGCAACGCATCGAAGACTGAGGCTTTGCGCTTTCCGGTATGAGTGTTCTATATTCGTTCCGGGTCGTTCGTTCGTTGCACAATTCGTTCGCCTGCAGCGTACCCGCCTACGTAAAACGCAATTGCCGGCGTTGGTGCGTGCGTGCGTGGTCTGAACTCCCGCCCTCGTTGTTGTTGACATGTTGGTTGCGCATGCTTACTTCGTTTGTGCAGGTGGTCGAGGATGTTGCTGAGAACCCTGATCACGAAGGCTATTGGATCCGACTCGATCAGTGGAACCGCTTCCGGCACGATACATACAAGGATGATCGCGACGCTGAGCTGCCATTTATTCCAGACGCCACGAGAGTATCAGAAGCCATCAACACGCAAGCATCTGCTACCGTTGAGCCCACTGCTGGAAGAGCACCGGTGTACAAACATTTCGTGCGTGCTTGTCCTGATGAACAGCATACCATTGCCAGCGGTGATAATAAAGGCAAGGTGGTTAAAGTGAGTCTGTGGAAATGTACATTGTGCGATTCCACGCGCATCAGGATCCACTGGTGGTTTGTTCAAACACTTGAAGCGTACGCACAAAGCTGAACACCAAGCCGCACGCATTTCCTCTACCCATAGCAAAGTGCGTGTAGAAGAAGATGGTAGCATGAGGGTCCGTACTACTTACCCCACTTCGTCCTTTTTCTCATTTCATGCGCGCCTTTTGTTTTGTGAGGTCCCTGCTAGTGCTAATTGATCGAAGGTTTGAACATATGTGCGCGTATGTGTGATATCATATATTTTATTTATGTACGTGTACTTCGGTTCCGATCCAATAAATAAAAACCGTAGCTTATCCTTTGCAGGTTTGTGGGCCTCCTCATGACCTGCAACGCTCTGTGATGTATGGCTTGGGAAAAGCTGGTACATACGCTCAAGAATCCCGTGCTTTCTCGGCATATTTCACGGAATGCAAAACAGAGCCGGAGTTTCCACAGTTCGGTGTTACACTCAGAGAGACTTGAGGATGCGCAACGGGCACGAGGGGCCACGGTTATCAAGGCGGCTCTCCGCCAACATACTTGTCGCTGGAGCGGCGCACTACGCATGCTTCGCAACAATCGTCAACTAGAGGCTGATATCAAGATGGCTTTAACTGGCGATCGCTCCGGTGTGAGTGAGGAGCAACCCGCCTTCGTCGTTGCACCCACCGCCGCTGCACCCACCGTCGCGGCACCCACCGCCGTTGCACCCACCGCTGCGGCCTCGGACTTAGGGTGCACAGAGGGGGGTTCTAGTGCAGCAGAGTCCGCTTCAGAGAGTGATGGCGACTCCGACGAAGAGCAGATTGAGGCCAATGAGAGCGCAGGGAAGCATTTCTCTTTGCAGCACAGACGTCTTAGTGGAGCGGAGTGAAAAAAAAAACAATATGATCGAAAGTTGCCTCACGCCCCCGCACGAGGTGTCTGAAGCCTTACAGGCGCATGGTGGTGTCGGCCTAGACACACAGTACATGCTATCGGCTACACTGGCGAGCACCTTGAAATCGGATGTGGTGCAAGTTGTAAGTGGAAGTGGCGAGAACGAATCATGGGACATTAAGCACGCTGATGTTCTCCCTGCGGACCTCAAACAGTTCCGCACCGAAACTGCTAAGCAGGCGGAGCGTATGATGGTGCTTGACGAGGACACCTTGCTTGCGCTCAAGTTCAACCCGTCCATCGACGTCTCCGCGAACAGTAAACTGTTCAATGATAAGCAAGGTAAGTATGAGCTTATGTAAGCTGTATATTCACGGCAGCTACGGGCGAGAGGCTTGTATCTTTTAAGGAACAACATGTTGGCCCAGCATAAGATGCCTGCCTCTACCCCTTCTGCCCTCGAGCCAGTTGTGGAAGTTCCTTCTGAGACTGGGACCGAGACTCAGGAAGCCCCGGGCTCGAACGTGGTGAGGAGGGTTAGTAGGAATAAGCGGCGCAAAGTTTCTATTTTGGAGACAGCTGCGGCCGACTTCGCTATGGTCGGCGTAGCTCCAGTGCAAGAGGAAGAACCAGATATGGAAACCGTGCTTCAGCGTAGGATTCAAGCCGAGAAGGAAGCATTCCAAGCGCATACCCGTGCAGCCTTACTTAGTGGCAAGTTTCATACAGAGAATGGGTTTGACCAACTCGCTTTCTTTCGCGTTCATTGTGAAGACATCCCAATTCACACTGCTTGTTTTCGAGCTGATTGTGCCTCCAAAAAGGCCGCTTCAGCAAACGTAGAGAGTGTGTTTAGTGCAGCCACCGCACTGCTTGCTGACTTCCACGCTGGTTCATTGAGTGCGAGGATGCTATCAGCGTACATGATCATTCGCACCAACTGGGTGTATCCCTTTCTGCGTCCGAGTGTAGAATCAGTTGCGAAGAAATATTTACAGTTGCATGGAAAAGCTGCACCTGAAGATAGTGACAGTGGTGAGAGTGAGAATGATGAAAATTGAACACAGATAAGTAATAGTGAGTCGACTTTAGTGTCTCTCCTGTGTTATGAGTTGATAGTGACTCAGATCAATGTGCCCAAAACTCTAAATGGTAAGACAAGGATAATTCATGTTTCAAATATATTTGATTGAATTTTGGTTGCAACTTTAGTTTAGTAAGTTTTGTATGGCATAATTATGTTTAATCGATGCTTAGTGGATTTGTGATATGCATCGTTGAAAAGTGAAATTCCGTTTATGTAAATTGAAATCGTGCGTTTATGTAAATTGAAATTCCGCATGCGTGTAAACTGACAATCCGTCTACGTACATATTCAACCTACTACATGTAAGCTGAAATTCCGCCTACTTACAAACAAGGATCGATGCATTCGTTGGGTCGTGCATTCCAGTGCAAATGGTTCGGTAATCGGTATCCGCGATCGATACATCGATTAGAGTTAAGCTATAAAATCGATATCTTTGCGCGTGGCAGGCCGCTTTAGGCAAGTGATGGCTTATTGAGTTTATGAGATGTCTCGTTGCAATTTCCGGGCCGCGGGTTGCCCGCATTGGAATCGGGGATCGATGCATTGGTATGGATACCGAACCATTTCAGCGCGCAAATGTTTCGGCATCGATTGATGAGGGTTGTCACTGGGGCATGTGACTGGGGCATGCGATTGGGGTATGTGATCGGGGCATGTGACTGGGGCATGTGACTGGGGCATGCCACTAGGGCATGTCACTGGGGTAGCTCACGGGGGCATGTCACTGGGGCAGCTCACTGGGGCATGCCTGGATGTCACTGAGGCGTTAAAGGCCATCGGGATCCGTTTGGACCCGTTTCAAGCGGAGCCGGGAAAGAATCAGGCTCCGCCATGGCCCGTCCCCGGCGGAGCCGGAAACAATCAGGCTCCGCCGTGATCCGTCCCCGGCGGAGCCGGGAAAATCCCAGCATCCGTAGTGATCCGTCCCCGTCGGATCTCGAAAAATCACAGGCTCCGCATTGACCCGTCCCCAGGGATCCTTTGCAGCCTCAGGCTCCGACGGAGACGGATTGGACCCGTTGTCGGCACTGATCGCACAGGCGCAGATGACGCACCGACAGCTACCAGCCCCACTGGTACCGCAGAGGCGCAGCTGCGGGTGTGGCCCTCTCCCCGGACGGAACCCATGGACACCCGGGCCGTCCCCAACGCAGCGACAGCTACCAGCCCCACTGGTGACGCGGAACCCATGGACACCCGGGCCGTCCCCCACGCAGCGACACCTACCAGCCCAGGTGTGGTGAGAATGGCTGAGGCAAAGGCGGTTGACCCGACTGGTGTTCAGCGAGGACCGTTCTATGACGCCGACAACAATCATCTGCTCACCAGGGACCACAGAGGACATATCATTGACAGCGCCATTGACTGCAGCTTCGGATCCGTTACTGAGCCAGGCGCGTGTCAGCCAGCACACCGGAGGCTGCTGGTGGACGTGCAGGCAGCTCCTACAGACCGTTTAGTGACTATGGCGGACGTGCAGGCGTACCTGCGGACTGCGGGGCTACGAGCCGTAGACGTGGAAGCCGACGGCAACTGTTGGCTCCACTGCGTTGGCTGGCACCTGCCACAAGCGGAGGGTGCTAAGCAATTGACTGGGCGTACTCAAGTGCGTGTCCAAAACTGTCGGCAAGCCATACAAGCGTTCTACGAGTTGCATCCGGAGTATTACAACTTTGTCATGGCGGAAACTTCCCGGGCCCAGCAAAATGCACATGGAGATTGTCAATATTTTTCCCTGACCAAAATCCTAGCGCAGAAACAGCAGTATGACGAACCCGAGTTCTGGCACATCATCGCCAACATGACGGCCCGCGTCATACAGCTGTACATCAGCTGGCCGCTGGTGGACATGCACGGCTGGAGTGCCTCGGCTCCAACTCCAGAGGATTTCCCCAACAACGCGCCCTTCGCCATGGAGTTCATCTGCCCCCACAAGAGTGTGGTGTTGACTAGCCACGAACCTCTACGGCTGTGGAAGCTGTTGGAGCATCCCTGGGGCATGGGGCATTACATGCGCATCCTGCCGGATGATGAATAGCGTGTTAGTAGGCGCATCAGGGGAAAGGGCGTGGCGCAGCCCCCTAGCAGTAACATTCGAACTTATTTTAATGCAGATTGCAAACAGCCCCATAGATACACTGCGATAAGAATGCACCCTAAGGGGTAGGCCGCACGCTATAGTACAGGTTGCTCAGGAGACCGCACGCAGTATCCATTTGTGCGCGAAGTCCGTGGAAGCTGGGAGTACGAATCCTGTGGTGTATTTCCTGCCTGCTGGAGGCTGCTCCGCTCCGCGCCGAATCAGGCGCGTGGCGCGTGCGGCGCTCTCCCCGGCGCCGTGCCCTATGCTGCCTCATCTGCGGTTGCGAATCAGCGGCCACAGGGTGAGCAGCGGCGCTGCGAGTGGTGGGTGGGGAGGGATGGGCGAGGGTGCGTGTATTTCCTGCCTGCTTCACCGCCTACCCAGTTGACAGTTGCAGGTACCAAGAGGGCATGCTTGCTTGTATCACGTACGCTTGCGTAACGTTTGTCATGCGCATGTGCAGGGGGGACAGGCACGAAGACGAAGCGACCCCGGCTGGCCGCCTGTGATACCCATGACGATGGCTAAACGGCCAGCTCCGGTGGGGCTCCTTGAACAGTTCAACGACCTGGCGACGAAGATACACGCCGGTATATGCCCTACTAAGTCGGGCATGCACGCTTCACCCGGCGGGGAAGGATGGCTTCAGCAGAACTACGAGATTCTCCTTGACAACATGTTTAACAAGTGTGTGGCTTTCCAGCAGCTGGCTCCTCTGAGCCAGGAGCACACTGTGGCCAAGGGCAAATGCAGCCAGTGGATAAAGCAGAAGTTGCGCAATCTCAACAAGAAGTTTCAAACGCAGTGTGTGTCACCTGAGAACTGCCGGCAGAATGTCCTCGGCGAGGCAGAACTATGCACCGCTTGTGCGCCAAAGGTAACGGCAAACATCACGGCCATGCTGCACTTCGACAGGTTTATCGCCGGCAATCCGCAGTGTACGGGACTCAGGGTGACCACGCCCGAGGAATCCAACGTCCTCCGTGCGAGATTCCCTGGGCCGTGGCAGCAGGCTGTTGATGCCGTAGCAGGGGGTCCCCCGGGTGCATTTCACCCTGCGGTTGCGAATCAGCAGCCGCATACAGTGGCAGCTGCTGCTTGCGGCAGGGTGGCGACGCATGCACCGCAGGTAGCGGCGGATCCTGCTGGCGGCGGGGTGGCGGCGCATGCACCCCCGGGTGGAGTTCGCACTGCGGGTACGATCCAGGCACCGCAGGTAGCGGCGGATCCTGCTGGCGGCGGGGTGGCGGCGCATGCACCCCCGGGTGGAGTTCGCACTGCGGGTACGATCCAGCCACCGCAGGTAGCGGCGGATCCTGCTGGCGGCGGGGTGGCGGCGCATGCACCCCCGGGTGGAGTTCGCACTGCGGGTACGATGCAGGCACCGCAGGTAGCGGCGGATCCTGCTGGCGGCGGGGTGGCGGCGCATGCACCCCCGGGTGGAGTTCGCACTGCGGGTCCGATTCAGGCACCGCTGGTAGCGGCGGATCCTGCTGGCGGCGGGGTGGCGGCGCATGCACCCCCGGGTGGAGTTCGCACTGCGGGTACGATTCAGCCACCGCAGGTAGCGGCGGACGTGCAGGACAATTTTATTGCGGACATCGGAGTCTGGGTGAAGTACTTGTCTGAGTGCCCGTGGGTGACGTTCGACCCCGCAACACGTATATTCAGCGATGATACCAACCACATGACACATTCGCAACTTCCCGAGAGCCACGCGATATGGGTCGGCGAAGTATGCCGGGCGCTGAACCTCCTGCGTCCGTTCTTGACGATGGTTCCGGTCAACGACGAACGCTCTGAATTGGAAGAAGTCACTCCTTCCATTTTTTTGTTTTGTTTTTGGTTTGAAATGCTTCCAAAATGATCATGAGTGACCGGAATGTCGTTGGTTCATCGCCGGGTGCCCCGTACGGCCGTGTGTCGCTTGAATTGGATAGGGTTTCCTTACGTATGTACCCGACTAACCCGTGATAGCGCGAAACAGATAGCAAGTTCGGAGTGGTTTGAGTTATAGTTTGTTATATGCTTATGAAATGCTTCCAAAATGATCATGAGTGACCGGAATGTCGTTGGTTCATCGCCAGGTGCCCCGTACGGCCGCGTGTCGCTTGAATTGGATAGGGTTTCCTTACGTATGTACCCGACTAACCCGTGATAGTGCGAAACAGATAGCAAGTTCGGAGTGGTTTGAGTTATAGTTTGTTATATGCTTATGAAATGCTTCCAAAATGATCATGAGTGACCGGAATGTCGTTGGTTCATCGCCGGGTGCCCCGTACGGCCGTGTGTCGCTTGAATTGGATAGGGTTTCCTTACGTATGTACCCGACTAACCCGTGATCGTGCGAAACAGATAGCAAGTTCGGAGTGGTTTGAGTTATAGTTTGTTATATGCTTATGAAATGATACTAAACATGATCATGAGCTGTGCATGCATGGGAAACAAGTCAAGAACGGATGCTTGTGGCAAACAAGTCAGCAACAAATGCTTGTGGGATGCACTTATTTTGAAGTGTACTGTCAAGTAGTAAACAATAGCAAAACTAAATAGCAACTACTTCCCCGCCATCGAGTGGAAAAGCTCGAGGATCTTCTCGGACTTGCCCTCCTCGCCTTCTTCGGGATCAACACCCCCCGAGACGATCTCCTTGTGGATGCTGAGCTCGATCTCCGCAGCCGCCACCGTATCGTCGTTCTCGCTCTTCAGATCGGCTGCGAGTTGTTTTGCAGCCTTCTGGCAAGCCGATAAAAATGCGCGGAGCTCGTCTCCGCGTATCCTTTTCTGCGGTGGTTTTTTCCGGGGTCCTTTTTCCGGGGACCGCCGGGGGAGCCATGAGCTCCTTGAGCTTCCCTTTTTGGCCTCCCTGCTCCGTGTTGCTCAGCAGGTGCTGGGTACACGCCACCATGCCTTCGTGGGCGGCGGAGTTCTCCCCTTGGCCCGACCGACCGGCCGCCAGGCTGGTGAACTGCGAATACATGTTGAACATGAGCGCCATATGGGCGCCCTGTCTGCTCAACTGTTCCTTCGCCAGGTCGGCGTTGCAGGCGAACGCCTGCTTGAGGTCGGACGTGTGTCTCTCGTCCTTCTCCCCCAGCAGCGCGGTGAAATGCTCAGCCGCCAACCGCCGGCCTCGCTCCTCCGCGGACTCGGCCGTCAGTTGGAGCCGCTCCTTCCCCTGCTGCTCTAACTGACGGCGAAGCTCCTCGCACACCTTCGCCTCCTTTTGCCGCTCGGCCTCCGCCAACTCCGCCCGGAGCTCCTTCTCCTTCAAGAGCACGGCCTGCTTCACCTGCTCCTCCGTGGCCCCCCGAGCTGGAGTGGCTCCCCCGATCGCCCTCTCCAAACTCCGCGCCTTCTCCTCCGCATGCTTCACCTTCAGCTCGGTCAGGCGGAGCTTCTCGGCGTACTTCATCTTCTCCGCATGCTCCTCCAGTTTCGCCTGCTTCGCCTTTTCCTCCTCCGCCGCGATCTTCTCCTCCCGCTGCCGCTTGTGGCCGCTCACGCTCTTCGCCCTTGTCTTCTGCGCGCTCTTGGCCTTCTGCTCCTCAGCCTTCGGGAAGTCGCATGCGTCTTCCTGGTTGCCTGACCACTTGAAGGTGATCACCTCCCTGGCCATACCCCTTTGCAGGGTCTTGGTGGTCAGCGCCCCACCTTTTCCCCCACCGCCAGCCCCCTCGCGGCTGATCTGCGCCACGGTCATCTTGGCCGCATCCCGCGTCCGCTGAATGATGACGCCCATTGCCTGAGAAAAGGCGTACTGGAACGCCATCAAGCTGCGCTTTTCCTTCTCCAGGTCAGCCTGCGTCAAGGTAATCTGACGTCCCTGGGAGCTTCTGCTGCTGCTGCTGCTGCTGCTGCCGCGGGGGTGAAGGGCCATGAACTTCTCGTCCCTCACCAGCAGTGCCTCCGATCCACGTCCCAATGGCAACTGCAGCACCTGGAAGTCCCACCCCTCAAACCCCGAGCTTTTTGCAGGAACACCAGGCCCTGCGTCTGGCCGCCGTTGGTGCGCAGCACATACCCCAGGCGCAGCACCCCACCGTGCGCCATGGGCAGGTTTTCGTAGTCCTCTTTCAGGAGCACGGGCATTCCCGTGCAGACCAGGCCCGATGTCTTGTCGGGGTACAGCACGTCCGCCCCCCCGAACACCTGCAGCCAGGGAAGATATCTTCCTGGGATTGGCCGGCCCGGGGCCGTGTCACGGAGGCCCGGGCCGAAGGCGGGCCGAAGGAAAAGTTGCGGATGGGCCGAGTCGCATTGAGGGGAAAATCGATAAATTTCCAAAATTTTATCGATTTTTGACAAATTGTCATACTTAAAATTAAAATTTTGCGCCTGCGGCGGGCAATTTTGGGTTCGGGCCGAGACGGGCCGAAATGTGGCCGAAGTATATTCCCAATGCGGGCCGAGTCGCCTCCGCGGAAGATATCTACCCTGCCTGCAGCTTGATGCCCGTGTCCATAAGGCCGCTCTTCGGCCCGTAAAACCGGGTGACGAAATTCCCCTTCACGGGAATGCCCGCTTTCGTCACCGGCTGCCGCTCCGCCCTGGGCACCGTCTTGAGGGCGCCCGTCTCCATCACGCCGACCTCCACCTTCTCCTCCGTGACAGAAGAATGGAGGATGACGACTTCGGAGCCCAACATTGCGAGGCCCCCGTCAAAGATGACGTTGTAGTCGACGCCCAAGAGGTTGGCAACGTCCTCGCCTTCCAAGCGCCTGCTTCGCCGGCGAGCTGCGTACTCCACCGTAAACTCTGTCAGGTTGTACACGGGCACATCCGATGACCTATCCACGTACGAATGTGCCCCCGACGGACGTTCGGCCCCAGCTTTACGGCGTTCGACGGAATCGTCGGCCAGGAACAGCCAGGGTAGGCTTCCCCAAAGTGGAAAACCCCACGCCGGAACATTAATACCTCATATGCCTGCCCTACAAAAAGGGACTCCCTTGCACCATACCGCATGTGAGAACCCGGAAATATCCCCACTGGGTACCCTGGAGTGAAGCAAAAAATTAAGGAGAGTTCTGTGCCGTCTAAATGCGGGCTCTGCAGATCAGCCCCGGGCAGCGTCAGCAACGCAGACATCCCACCTTTCCCCTTGCGAAGTACGTCCAGTCGCACGGTCGTGCGCTTCCACCCTGGGTTTGCAATGACCTGCCTCCCTACCTCCGCAATCATCCTCCCCAGAAAACACCTCCGATCCACGTCTCCTATCCACCTACTACTGTCGTAGCGTGCATCCCGGTCCTCTGAATTCAGGTCGGCGAATTTATTCAACCACTCCCCGGTCACGCAACCATCGTGCTCCTGAGGGGAAACTTCGACGCCCTCAACCCGTGCCACGCAAAACCCTTCCGTTTCCATGTCCCTCTCCCATCCTTCGGGCATTAACACACGGATATTGCGTGGACAGGTCGTCCTCACCTGGCGATGGCGTTTCCTTCTCATCCACCGCCTTTCCTCCCAGCAAGTTCTGGCTGACGGTCTCGCTGTCAGACTCCTCTGTGTGTGTGCTGCTGCTGCTGCTGCTGCTGCTGGCCATCCTCCTGCTGTTGCTGGGGCTGCTGCTGCTTC
>LGRX02009251.1:0-22332 GCA_001247695.2 Cymbomonas tetramitiformis | reverse complement strand
AGCACCACCGACCGGTGGACCCGTGCACGGGCGCGCACCGGCACCACCGACACCGGCAACGGCGTGCGGTGCGGCGGTGGCACAAATTATAAAGAGTGCGCACACCAAGGAGGAAGTGAGGAGAGACCTCGCGAACCTCGGAATGCCGTTCCCGCAGCCGTACCGTGGCCGCGGCGGTGTCACCGAGGCATCTTCGTCGTCATCGTCGCTCGTGGCGTAAGTTGCGGGCTTGTAGTCGATCACGCGTTCCGGCCCCTCAACCGCGGAGAGCAAATTCATGCTCGGGGCCGGCTCATCGGGCACCAACGCAATCCCTGTGCTCTCAATGAAGTCGGCAAACGTGCGGGTGACAGGAGGGCAGAAGGGGTTCGGCGGACCGGTCCATTCCTCCTCGGACTCAATCGACGCGGGCGGTGAGTGTGCGGGCGGCTCCGACACCACCGGCAAGTCGGCAGTGAAGGTGTTGACGTTGTGTGCTAGGAGGCAAGCACAAGAGCAAGAAAAACGGCTAAGTATAAAACGCAGAAGTACTCAGTACGGAGTACAGTAGGACCGATCAGAATGATGTTGATGTGAGGTGCCTAGACTGTTGTACGGAGTACTCAGTACAGTTGAGTTATGGAAAGAGTTCCTGAATGTATAAGAACTCTAAGAGTAACCCGTTTCGGGGATGAACTGAACTGAAAAGTAAAACATAAAAGTAAAGAGCCGTAACTGCTGTATATTGTGTATTGAAAGCATGCACTGATAGCAAAAGCATAACTATTAAGATTTACGAAACCGAAGTCTTGTAGTTGACCTAACGTAATCATACCTCGTGCGGTCGTTTAATAAGTGTAGAATAGTATAAGTCCGAAACCGTAAAGACGGAGAAGAAGTCAAGGTGTAGACTCCTACAAAATGGTAATTAGTTCGTGTTTTCACGTTGCTTCCTTGTCTTTCTTGCGCAAATTCTGATCAACCCGCCCCGCCTTGTGCGATTAGTTAGCGAGTACTTGCACTACGAAATCGAGAATGCCTGTGCTCTCGTTCTTGTTGCGCGGTGGTGTGTGGGATTGATGGTTCCAGGTTGCTTGGAGCCGCGTCGGTGTGGAGAAATCTAGCTCGACGACAATCCTTTAAGGTGCGAGCGTTGCCTTGGTCCTAGCACGCATACACGCATAGCACGCATATCCGTGCTTTTGGACTCGCAGGTGCGGGAAGACCAAATCGCCTCCGTTTTTCGGCAATTCCGACCCTTCGCGGCGGAAGCGCTGCGCAAATTTTTCAATTTTTCGTAAGCCTTTGCTGAAATTCGGGGTTGGTTCGGGGTTTCCCCTACCTTTAATTTAGCCTTCTAGTCCCCCCTATTCGGGAATCTCCGCGCTTCGGCCGGTGTGCTTACTTGTGCTCGCGCGCGAGTGGCGTATTCCTGGGATCGGGTGTTAGTTGCCACGTGTGTCGTGTACACTTTCGGTTTTAGCTAAATTAGATCTCACGCATAGCACGCATACTATGCCCATGTATTCAGATGAAGAGGAATGCCTCGGTCGGTCGGGCCGGCGTGGGGGGGGTCGGGCCGGCGCCGCCCCCGGCTCAGCCGTGGGGTCCGGTCGGTCGGGGTCTCGCGCTGCAGGCCTGTCGGTTGGCCCAGGCTCTGGGGAGTTCTGGGGCGCAGCTGGCGGGTCAGACAGCCGGGATTGGCGCTCCCGTGAGAGGGGGGGGGAGTGCGGCGCGCGCTTGCGCGCCAATACGGCGGTGAAGCCCTCGAGGTTACACCGGCGCGCACGCCCCTGAGAGCCCCTCCAGGGTTGTCTGGTGGGCCCCGTAGGGCCTCGCCACCAAAAGCCCCTTCACCAGCGAGGGTCAGTGGAGCTGAGCCAGTGTCCGAGCTCGCATTGAGCTCGGCGCTACGGCAGCCGGCGCGCCGGAAGCGTGCGTCGCCCGAGGCTCCGGCACCGCCGGCGGCAGGCGCCGGCTCCGGGTCGGACTCGGACCGCTCTGCTAAGGGGTTGAACCCCTCGGCAGCTCCCTTCTCCCCACTCCCTGCGTCCAGCAGGAGTGCGAGTAGTAGGGTCGTCCGTCAGGATCTCAGGAACCGACGTCGGGACCGGCAGCATCCTCCCTCTCTTCCCTCGTGGGGAGCGAGCAAGGGAATCTCATCAGTGCCCCAGGGCGCTTTGAGGTTTACCGAGCCAGTGACTGGAGTCCCCCGGCAGAAGGGGAGTCTGATGATGTCCGGCGCCCAGAGCAGCTAGACGTCGTCCAGTCACGGGGGCGCGAGTCTCGCATCCAGCCCAATCCGGCTTGGCGAGGAGAGCGACGTCAGTCCATGCTCGCATTGGCCCTCCGTCAATGGAGCACCTGGGCGCTGAATTCAGCGCAACGACGTGCGAGAGTCTCCCTGCCATCTCGTCAGCGCGCAACAGCGCGGCTTGCGTGGGTCGCATGGAGGGCCAGGACGGACCAGTCAGCGCATCAGCGCGAGCTCCAGCGCCTGGCATTCCAAGCGTGGAATGACGTCACCCAACAGGTCGCCCAACTTCAAGGCCTGTTTGACAAAGGCAGTCGGCGCCGGGTCGAGTCCTCTTTCGCAGCATGGCGCCAGCATGTCGTCCAGACACAGGGTCTGTGGCGCAGAGGCAGACGTCAAGCTGGAGCTGTCTTCATGGCATGGCACCAGCAGACGATGCTCGCCAAGGAGAGGAGCACCTGGTGGGTTGGAGCCCGGAGACACCGGATGCCCAGATGGGTAGGAGGTGTCTTCGCGAGTGGCGCCGGCTCCCCAGGACGACCCCAGTCAGCTCGGACTCGTCCCAGGGAACGAGTGCCCGCCGTCCGGTAAGGAAGGCGGGAACCTCATCCGGTGTCAGCTCTTGCTCGGATTCCGACCAGGAGTCTATGTGGCAGGACATCCGTCGAGGCCTAAAGCGCCTGGGGAAAGACCACCCGCTGTCAGGGCTAATGTGGTTCCAGCTCAAGGACTATGGGCTCTCCGAGGACGGCGCTTATCGCCTGGAGATCCACCAGCAGTCAGTCTCCGAGTCCAGGGTGTTGATGCAGCAAAAACGCGAGGACCCTCACAACTCCCTTGAGAGGTGTAGATTCTCTGTCTTTGCCATCAACGCCGGCAGACCAGGGGAGCGGGTACGCCAAGGGGCGGACCTCCAGGAGGTAAGGAGAGCGGTCGTCGCGGCCGTCAGAATGAGCGGCCGCACCCGGAAGTCACACAGGGGTCTTAGGAAGTCAGGTGCAGCGCCTCCGAGTTCCGCAGCTCCCGGTGTGAACTGGTCGAACCGGTTTGCTCCCCTCTCGTCCTCATCGGAGGAAGAGCATCCCGCGGAACGTCCGAGGCCCAGGACTCAGGCGCCTAAGCCGAGCGGCTCCAGTCGCCCGATGCCTCGCACCCGGAAGCCCAGTCGAGCACCATCGGTCCCGCACCCCGGTCCGACTTCCTCAGGGAACACGTCGTCGTCCCCGGAGTCCACTTCGAGCAGGAACAGTCAGGACCTGCAAGCGCTGAAGGAAGCCTGGCAGAAGGAGTCGCAAGCTCGGGAGGCAGCTGCCGAGGCTCGCCTGGAACAGCTGTCTCGGCAACTCCAAGAGAGTCAAAGAGCTGCCGAGGAGCGCAGGATCTCCGATCAGCGCGCTGCCGAGGAACGCAGGGTTTCCGAGCGACGCGCTGTCGAAGAGCGCTGGGCTGCAGACCGGCTGGCCGCAGAAGCCCGGGAGACTGCCCGGCAGTTGGCTGTCGACGAGAGCGTCGCTCAGCAGGTAGCCGCCGAGGAGCGGCGAGCGGCAGCCGAGGCCCAGCTGGAGGAGAGGCTGCAGGCGGTCATAGAGTCACAAGTCCAAAGGCTCGCCCTGGTTCAGGCCTCGCCCCCAGGGCCCGTGGAGTCAGACGCTCGGGGGCCCTCAGCGGCAGTGTCGAGTCCGGTTCAGGAGACGCCCATCTCCCGAGAGGGACATGAGCTGGTAGAGCCGACTTCCGTCGTCACCTGTGACGTCGAGAACCGGGACGTTCAAAGCCCTCCGGAGGAGTCGCGCGCGGACGTGACAGCGTCTCCACCGCACTCATGGGACTTTATTTCCCTTCCTATACAGGTCTGCGACGCCCTCCGGAAGCACGTGGTCGGGTATGCCACCTCGGGGATCGATGCCCAGCGCCTGTTTTACGACGCTGCTCGTAGGTATCGCACCCTTGGTCAGGTCGCCGGGTGCTTACACCCTTCCAACCAGATCAGGCAGTGCCTGAAGACAAAGTTCTCGGACGAGGACAGGGTCCTCGGGGCCCAGGTGATTCACAGTCTCACGACGGCCTTGGCGTCCGTCGCAGAGAGCTGCGCTCGCCGTGGGTGCGGGCACGAGGAGAGCCCGGTGCGTATGTGGGCGTGTCAGGCGAGCGCTAAGAGAAGTGTGGTGGCGTTCATGAAAAAGGTGTACCTGCCGGTGTGTGGGTTTTGCGCCGCGGACGTGTGGCCCGGTGCTTTCGACCACTTTTCGGCTGTGATGCCACCTCCGATTCCTAAGGCGGCAGACACACCGGGAGACGGGGGGGGGATGGTCCCTCAACTGGAGCACTCGGAGCCAAACGAGCTTTCGGAGATGCCCGGTGCCGGCAGTCATGGTGGTCCTGGTGGCTCGGGGGGCGGTGACCCTGGAGGGCCGGGAGGCGCGGGGAGTCCGGACGAGGACCCTGGCGGCGATGGCGAAGACGGGGATGGCGTCAGCCAGTTCACCTTCTCGTCTTCCTCTCGTTACAGGGAGCCCCGGAGCCATTACAGTCGTAAGGACGAGCAGCACGCTCTCAAGGAGGCCACCAGAGCCATGGAGAAGGCAGTGGACAAATACCACACAGAGGTGGAGGGGTCGTCCCACGTCTTTGGTCGGCTCCTCCGATTTGTTCGGCAAGTCAGGGAGGTTCGGGAACTGGAGCCGGTGCGCTACGCCATGGAGATGGCGCGTCTGGGACCACTAGAGAGCGGGGGTGAGGAGAAGGTGTTGTCGGACCACTCCCTGCTGTCAGAAGTGGCCAGGCACTGCTTCGGCAAACTCAGCTCCGAGTACCGCGAGCTTTCCTCGGTGTTGACGGAGGCTCGGGAAGGTAAGAACCTCACCTTGGACGTCATAGTGGTTCCCTTGGCGCAACTGGTGATGCCCGACAAGGGGGGAATGGCGTCGATCGGTCCGTTCCTGCGTCGCGTGCGTCAAAGTCAGGACAGACAGACTCGCACGGTCCGCGAGTTCTGGGACGGGGTGCACCTTGCTCACGACATCGTGAGCATGCTGGCTGCCCATGAGCTCACCTCTCCGGTGCCGGAAGAGGAGCTGCTGGAGATATTCCTTACGGGATTGATACCGGAGATAAGGAGGAAGGTCTTCCTTATAGCCGAGAGGAAAGGCGCTTCGGTCCTGACTCTGAGCCGGACGGCCAGTAAAGGCCGCCACGAACTCTTGACTTGGGCCATAGAGGCTGAGCGGGAGTTGCGGCAGAGCCAGGATAAGACGAGCCGCTCGGTCCAGCTGCTGGCCCACGTAGATGTCACGGAGGAGCTGCTAGCCATGGCGACATCCGCTGGCGCTCCGACACCCACAGGGCAACGACTCGGCTCCCCAGAGTACGAGGGCTGCCGTCTGTGCAAGAGCATGGACCATTATGCCCGCGACTGTCCGCAGGCGAGCCAGCGCCCGAAGGAGTGGGCCAAGTGCCTCCTGGAGGACACCCTGGCGTTAATAGGGGACGAGTCGGTGGAGGAAGCTTTGGCTGCCATCGGTTTGGATTTTGTCCAGGAGGACGCTCCCCAGCCCGGGGCGTCCTCCCTGCAGTAAAGGGCGCGGGCCCCGTCACTGCGGGGTCAGGGGGACAAAAGGGCCCCGCGCCGGCGTCCACAGCGATGCAGGTGCTGCATGATAGGTGGAGAAGGTGTGGGAGACACCTTAGTGGCAGCGCCAGGCGCCACCTCAAGAGCCAGAGTCGAGTCGAGAGGTATGAGCAGGAAGGTTTAGACATGCTAGCCGCCACCCGCACGGAAAGCCCAGAGCCTCCCGAGCGGGAACCGGTCGAGCAGCGCGTCCAAAGAGAGCAGGCAAACTTCTGGAAGTCCGCCAGAACCCCAGCGACCGCCTCAGTTCCGCGTCCCGAGGAGCCGTGGGAGCTGCTCTGTTGGATCACCGGTGCGGACACCCGGGGTAAAAACCGGTCGAGCCACACAGTTGAGCCACGGGCAGTCTACCAACAGCACCTGGAGAACCAGGGGTCGGATGTTGCGAGAGTTCGCGGGCACTGGAAGTTCAGAGCTCAGCGTTTACCCCCCAGAGGTAGGAAAGCCTTTCAGGCCCAGCAGCCAAGTGCTCGCCTGCGTTCCGCCATCAGGGCGCTAGAAAGGTATCTAAAGCTGGAAGAGTCAGAGGTCCGGCTGGTCAAGTCCCTTGCGCTTTGGAGGGCAGGGCAAAGGCGGATGAGCCAGAAGCTTGGACCCACGACTAGTAAGCCCCAGTTGAATCGAGAAGAGTTAGATAAGCGCTTGAAGCGGCTCGTCAGGGTGCGCGAGTTCAATCGCCGACGCAAAGCCATCTTGGATCAGGAGTTCGGACGGTTTGTTCGCGTTGCCAAACCCAAGCCTGCCGAGGGAGAAGAACTCTCACCACCAGAGAGAACTTCAAAGCCCAGTCGGCCGTGGTTGACCCGAAGCAGGGCTCGCCAGGCTTTGGGCCCGAAACGCAGACCATGGCTGACTCCTCAAGACAAGGCGCTTCGAACCTCTCGATTGCAGCGCAGGTACGAGTTGGAGGGTAGGGACCCGGCTTCTACCTCAACAGAACGCCATGCGGACTTCCACGCCTTCGTAAAGGAGGAGTTGGAATGGGAGAATAGGGAACTTCAGCAAGACAATGAGCTGATGCACCGGGACGAGCAAGTCAGAAAGCACATAGCGGCTAAACTGGCTGCAGCGTCAGTCCAAGTCGCGGTGTCCCCCCAGACTTCCCGGAGCGCAGTGCAGTCCAGAAAGCAGTCGCCATCGGCCTGCTAGCGGACGCATGTACTTACTGCCTCCCGGACTGTGACTCCGACGCAGAAACATCCGTCACCCGCCTGGACTGCATAATGCAGGACGGCGACATCAGTCCGAGTTGGTGTGAGTCCCTGGCAGCGGTGTCCTCGATGGGAGCGCGCCCGAGGAGTTTCGACAGGCACAGTCGCACACCGACGTTGTTGCTGTTTTGGGCCTGGATTGCGGGCGTCAGAGTCAAGGTGTTAGTGGATTCGGGAGCATCCACCAATATCATCGCAAAGAGTACACTGCAGAGGCTCTCCGGCGTCAAGCCGGTGCGCCACGAGCAAGCCATGCGGGTTCGAGTGGCTGACGGCACCACATATGATGCTAATTCCTGCATCAGGCCCAAGCTCCTTGCTGAGACGTCGAAGGGGTCTTACGGCCAGCAGGTTGAGCTTCGGGTAATGCCACTCGACCTCAAGGTGGATGTCATCCGGGGGGGTCCTTGGCTGGCGAACCTTTCCCCGGTTACGCTGGATTATAAGAACTGGGGTTCGGTCCGGTTCACCAAGGGCAGGGAAGAGGTCGTCATCACCGGCTGTTCGCCGGGGTCACCGGACCCCAGTCGGTCCAAGGACACGGCAATGGCACTGGTACAGGGAGTCCTTTTGAGCCAACGTCGGGCTCGCCGGGACCTGCGGACCCTCCGAAACAGAGAGGAGCAGGCTTTCGTCGTCTACCTCGGCCCCGATGGGACTTTTGGCGCGTTGGCCTGCAACAAGGGGGGGGGAGACTCCGACGACGACGAAGATTCCCCCAACGATGTTGTGGCAGGCCTAGCGTCAGAACCCTCCTCCGGGTCCGAGGATGGTGAAGTCAGCGTGCGTCCCAGCGCAACGGTGCCGGACGGAGCTGAGGAGTCTGAGGGGCCGGGAGGGTTGGTCTCGGACAGTTCCGAGTCCGGCTACAGTGACGTGGAAGGAGCGTGTCATTTGCAGAGAGTAGGGGCGGTGGTCGAGGATATTAGGCCACAGGGATTTGCGAGCACGGTCGACGAGGCCGGGGATCACCCTGACCCTCTCAGCTTTTTCGCTAGCAAACAGGAGGCGAACGGAGCATTTGCGTTGCTTCCGCCAGCGGTGCGTAGGCAGGCGATAGAGGATCACGCACGCGGCCGGGAAGCCACCCACCTGGCACGCGCAGGCAGCCGCGGCGCTCCAGCAGGGCCGGGGTCTGGTCGCGGAGCGACGACCCCGAGCACGGCGTAAGCGAGTGCGTTGGCGTGACCAGGTCGCAGGAGTCGGTCAGCCTGGTGCTGAAAGTGGCCCCTCTACCGAGCAGCCACCGGGACCAAAAGTCCCCACTGTCCCGAGTCCTCAGAGTCAGAAGTCGCGAGCCTCGGCCCCAGTCCCGCCGCCAGCTCCGCAGACCACAGACCCGCCGGTACCGGCCGCCCCGCCAGGTACTACCTCGCCGCCAGCCCCACAGACTGCTCAGGCCTCCCCGGAACCGCCGGAGGACGAGATAGACGAGACGGTGTCGCCGGAAATCTGGCAGCAGCTTAAGGATCTGGAAAAGGAGTTCGCAGATGTCATTTGCACAGAGCTGCCGGAATCAGTCCAGTCAAGGGAATTCAAGTCCGGCGTCCGGCTCAGGCCAGATTGGAATGGGAACGCCTTGCACCGGCGAGGGTACAAGCTGTCGCAGGAGGAGTTGCGGCAACTCCGGCAACAGCTAGATGAGCTCTTAGCCAAAGGGTACATACGACCCTCGGCCTCTCCGTGGGGCTGCCCTGTGCTGATGGTCCCCAAGCCGAGTAATCCCAAGGAGTTGCGTCTAGTCATTGACTACAGACAGATCAATGAGATCACAGTCAAGGACAAGTACCCCCTCCCGGATGTCCAGAGTCTCCTAGATGATCTACAAGGGGCTACCGTCTTCTCTACGATGGATGCCCTTTGGGGATTTTGGCAGGTCCCCATGAAAGCAGAGGACGTGGAGAAAACCGCAATGACTACGCACTTTGGAGCGTACGAGTGGTTGGTCATGCCTATGGGATTGTCAAACTCCCCAAGTACCTGGCAAAGGATGATGCAACAGTACCTCGGGCACCTACCCTTTTGCATAGTATTTGTAGATGACATCATGATTTTCTCGGCTGAGGTTCCGGGTAAGAGCGCCCATGAGGTACACCTCGACCACCTCCGCCAGGTCCTGGAGGCATGTCGAAAGAATTCCGTCTACCTCAAATTGTGCAAGCGATCAGTCCGGTTCCTAGGGCATGTGGTGGATCGGGATGGATGTCGTCCACAGCAGGATAAGGTTGCGTCGGTACGCGATTGGCCAGACCTAGAAACTGTCACACACGTGCGACAGTTTCTGGGCATGTGTGGCTTCTACCGGAGGTACATCCAGAACTTCGCATATATCGCGTACCCGTTGACCCGCCTCACCAAATCCGGCGTGGACTGGACCTGGGGCGAGAATGAAAAGGCAGCATTTAAACAGCTAAAAACTGCCTTGATCTCCTCCCCAGCCTTGGCCCTACCCGATCAAAAGGGTGCAGCAGACGGTTCCAGACCCTTCTTTGTGCAGACAGATGCCAGGGGAGTAGCACTAGGGGGTGTACTCATGCAGGATCAGGGACGAGGCTTACAGCCCTTGGCCTTTGAAAGCCGGCAGTTCTCCAGCGCAGAGCAGAACTATCACGCTGGGGAACGGGAGCTTTGTGCCATCCATCACTGCACCACGATCACCTGGAGACATTATCTGATTTTCACATCATTTAAGCTCATGGGAGACCATAAACCCCTTCAGTGGCTCTTCGCCCCAGCTAGGGAGCTCAGCCGACGTCAGGCTCGCTGGTACGAGGACTTGGTAGAGGTAGGAGTCCATCAGATGGAGCACGTGCCAGGGCGCTGTCTAGTAGTACCAGACGCGCAGTCCCGGCGACCAGACTATCAGGAAATGTCAGCCAGAGAAGGGTTGAAGGAAAAAGGGATTGTGGATCGCGCCACGGATGGGCCCAGAGACTCCGCACCGGCAGGCAAGGGGTCCGAAGAGGACGAGGATCCTACCTCTGTCCTCGGGGCAGTGGATTGCACCACCGATGGATCTGATGGACCCGAGTACTCTGAGCCGAAAGGCAAGAGATGCGAAGGGGACGAGGATCCCACATCTGTCTTAGGCGCCACCTTCGAGTATAGTGATTCCGAGGACGAGTCCTTCCCTCCCACCAGTCCAGCACCGGTCATTGGTGAGCTCACCCATCTGAATGGGCTCACGTGGGTAGAGTCGCCGGCCCTTTGGTTGGACGCAGCTGCCACCCTAGCAGTAGGCGAGAAATCCTTGAGGGATGCCGAATCGCTAGCAGTCATGACCAGAGCAGACCGAGCTAGGGAACAGGCCACAGCAGAAGTCCAGAGTCACCCGAAGTTCCCCCACCCTGAGGCCCAGAGGCATCCAAAGGCAGCCGGAAAGGTACCTGAGCCCGTTAAGCCCCCAGAAAGTAGCTCCCACTACGACCAGGTCGTAGATCGCCAGGACTGGAAGCTGATCAGGGAGCGCTTTGAGGAGATAGCGGCCCAGTACGGGGTGTTTGACGTTGACGCGTGTTGCGACTCCATGGGCGTTAACCGGCAGGTTGACACCTATTGGACCGATTGCTTGAAGGAAAAGTGGCGCGGAAAACACGTTTGGTGCAACCCCCCTTACACGAAGGATTCAGACTTGATAGAAAGAATTCTTCGGCATTTCCTTGCTGAGTGGCGCGCCGATCCGGAAAACACCTCGGCGATGTTCCTTCTGCCAGACTATGACGCCCCCTGGAGACGGTTGATTCACCCCAAGTATGGGCTTCATCCGGTCAAAGTCTTTGACACGAAGGACGAAAAAGGTCGTCCCAACCACCTCTTCGAGTCCCCTGATGGAGGTCGACCCCCGCTGCGCTGGCCGGTCCTTCTGGTGTGGGCCCCAGCAGCCAGCAGGGCAAAGCCCCGAGCGCCGCCTGCGCGAAAGGACAGTGAGGCAGAACCCGACGAGCCTTTTTTAGTCACTACAGGGGTTGCAGCAAGGGCCAGGGCAACATCAGGCCCACTGAAGGCTGATGAGTTCGTCCGCGCCTTGCAAGCGGAATACGAACGCAGCCAGTACCTCAGCTCGTTAAAGGAAGAACTGATCGCAGCCCCACATCAGAGGACAGACACATTTCGCATGGTAGACGACATGATATGGCGAGTGGCAGATGGGCGGTATCAGCTAGTGCTAGCTCAGGATTCCCCCCTCAGAGAGCTGGTGATGCGCGAAGCACACGAGTCCCCAGCAGCAGGGCACACAGGAAGGGATAAGACACTGGACAGGGCATCCCGTCGCTTTTGGTGGCCACGCATGAGCAAGGATGTCACCGACTGGTGCAAATCCTGCGTTGTGTGCCAACAGACCCGGCCACGCAACGGGTATCCAGACGGTCAGCTTAACCCCCTGCAAGTCCCAGTAAGACTGTGGCAAGTGGTTAGTATCGACTTCGTCACTGGGCTGCCCCGCACAGAGCGAGGGTACGACGCGTTAGCTACCTTCACGGACAAGTTGTCCAAGATGGTGCACGTAGTTCCCATGCTTTACGCTGACAGCTCAGCTGCACAGATCGCGCGCATGTATTTCGACCAAGTGTGGCGTTTGCACGGCGCTCCCATGAAGATCGTCTGTGAGCGGGACTCCCGCTTCAGGGATGAGATGCATCTCGAGCTACATCGGTTGATGGGAGTCCAGGTTGCCTCTACCACGCCGTACCACCCTCAAGGTGATGGCCAGGCAGAGCACACAAACCACACGGTCGAACGCATGTTGCGCGCGTACGTCGACGCCAACCAGCACGATTGGGATTTATGGTGTACCCCGGTCGAGTACGCCATTAATGACTCTCGTTCCGCCGTCACGGGATTCACCCCTTTTGAACTGACGTATGGTCACGCTCCGGCCTCTCAGCTGGACTTCTTCGTGGAGGCAGCACTTGCATCACGGAGAGGCCGAGCTAAGGGGGGGAGGGGCGCAGCAGTAAAAAAGGGTACGGCCCACGAGACAGCCCGCCAGTTTGTTCGCCAGTTGCAGCTCGCTAGGGAGAAGCTGCTCTTAGCTCAGCAGCAACAGATCGCCCAGTACGACGCGCGTCACAGGTCCAGGAGTTACGCAGTAGGCGATGAGGTTTGGGTGGATGCCACGCACCTCACTCAGCCGGGCGACCGCGGGTTGCACAAGAAGTTGCTTAAGAAGCGCCTTGGGCCCCTTCGGGTGCTGGAAGTCTTTCACAGCGACAGGCAGATGGCCCTTCCCGCGAGCGATAGAGGCGCACCGTCGGCCTATAGGTTGCAGACGCCTAAGCAGTGGAAAGTGCACGATGTGTTTACCGTGGACCGGCTTTCGCCAGTAGAGTCGGGCAGCCGCTTCGTTGAGAGAGCTAAGGAGATTCCCCCTCCTCCGTTGGACGTCAGCGGGCGCAAGGAAACCCACGTCGAGAGGGTGGAGCGTTCGCGCACGCGCCAGCGCCAGGGCAGGAGGTGGACAGAGTACCTGGTCAAGTGGACAGGAATGCCCCGCAGTGAGAACGAGTGGAAGACCCGAGAGGATCTGGAGTGGGACGGAGCCGGCAGGCCCGGTGTTCCCAACCGAGCGTTGTTGGAGTTTGAGAGGATCGAGGCTAAGAGAGTGGAGCGAGAGAAGCTTAGGGTCCGTAAGAGACGCGACGAGTCCGCAGGAGCGGTATGGACCACGCTATCGGAGGAGCTCAAGGTAGACGGAGCAATGCCATGGGTGCCAGAGGAGAGGTTTGATGAGGAAGTAGGAACTTTCGCGAGAGTATCTGCTCAGAGCACCCTGCCGCCAGTCAACGGAGCCGCAGCACTTGAGAAGGAGCCAGTCGGCCAGTCTAGGATTCTTGTATTGTTTTGTGGGACCGGGTCAGTCGAGAGGCAGTTCACTAAGCAATTTCCCAACAGCGAAGTAGTTGCTGTAGACATTCAGCCCAAGTGGGGCCCCACACATTGCGAGGATATCATGCGATGGGACTATCGACAGTTCAGACCAGGACACTTCGACGTAGTCTGGGCTAGCCCACCTTGCACAGAGTACAGCCAAGCGAAGACGGTAGGCATCCGAGATTTGCGTGCTGCGGACAGGCGAGTTCGTAGGACATTGGAGATCATCCGGTACTTGAGGCCCGAAGCATACTTCATTGAGAACCCGAGGGAAGAGAGCCCCACGGGTTGCACACGCGTCGCTGCATGAGCAATCTACCAGCTCCGCACCTCGTCACGTACTGCAAATACGGGACCGCATACAGGAAGCCCACGCACATCTGGACCAACGTTCCGTTGCGCACACCCTTGCGAGTATGCGATTCCGATACGCCTTGCGAGTTCTTCCGGCAGCACGGTAGGCACGAGAAAGTAGCGCAAGGAGGGCGCGCGATGAGAGCCGGAGGTGTGTTCGCGAAGGGCATGGGAGCGCGAGAGAATTTGTATGGGATTCCGTCAGCACTGTTAAAACAGCTTTTCCACAACCTGACCCTACATGAAGAGGTGCATGCGTTCCTGTCTGAACTGCTTGTCAGGGAGGATCTGAGCGAGATGAGCGTTTTAGTCCAGTCAGCTGTTGTTGAGAGTGACCCGCCCGAGTTTGAGCCGGAACCGATAGCGTTAGCGGGAGTGCGAGCTGAGGTGACGATCATACCTGAGGGCGGATGGGAATCTGACGCGAGTGGTCTTAGCGATTGAGAGCGTTGGGGAGCGTCGGGAAGAGCGGTGGCTCCAGCCTTGGCGAGACCAGGCGGCAGGTGAGAACCTGGGTAATCCATCCGAGAGAGCAGTGGCTCTAGCCTCGGCACAGCCAGGCAACAGGTGGAAATCTGTATAATCCATTTGAGCAGTGGCTCTAAGCCTTGGTATGACCAAGCGGCAGGTGAGAACCTGGGTAATCTATCCAAGTGAGCAGTGGCTCTAGCCTCGGTGCGACCAGGCAACAGGTGGAAATCTGTATAATCCATTTCACGAGAGCATTGGCTCCGGACCTGGCACGACCGGGCAGCAGTTGGAGATCTGGGTAAAAGCTCTAGCACTCCGAGGAGGCGGTGAAGGTTTAAAACCTTTCCTCCGGGCCGGCATCCCGAGAACTGTCAGGTAATTGGCAAACCTATTGTCATCCCCTGTAAGTGTACCGTGTTGGGAGGTTTAAAACCTTGAGCGTGGTAATGGATGTGAAACCTTGAGCCTTGGGGGAGCCTGGTAGTGCAGATGGCAGACCGGTGAGAGGCCGACCCTTGTGCTTAAGAGGTCGATCTCCTTATTGCGGTGTGTCTTGGGAAGTGTAATGTCATCCCAGACAACAGGCGGCTGAGACCTGTATAATCATTCAGAGCAACAGTAGAAGATCTGTATAAAAACTTTACTGGTCCGACGTGGTCAGCGTGGACGTGACCTTCCCTAAGGGGGGGGGAGTTGTGCTAGGAGGCAAGCACAAGAGCAAGAAAAACGGCTAAGTATAAAACGCAGAAGTACTCAGTACGGAGTACAGTAGGACCGATCAGAATGATGTTGATGTGAGGTGCCTAGACTGTTGTACGGAGTACTCAGTACAGTTGAGTTATGGAAAGAGTTCCTGAATGTATAAGAACTCTAAGAGTAACCCGTTTCGGGGAGATGAACTGAACTGAAAAGTAAAACATAAAAGTAAAGAGCCGTAACTGCTGTATATTGTGTATTGAAAGCATGCACTGATAGCAAAAGCATAACTATTAAGATTTACGAAACCGAAGTCTTGTAGTTGACCAATCGTAAGCATACCTCGTGCGGTCGTTTAATAAGTGTAGAATAGTATAAGTCCGAAACCGTAAAGAAGAGAAGAAGTCAAGTGTGGACTCCTACACGTTGAATGTCGAATCCCCAGCCGCGCGCGCCCACTCGGAGAACTCGGTGACGGCGGACACGAGGGCCTCACCGTCCTCCTCGCAGAATGGGCACGCGGAGAGGTCGGCGAAGATGTCCGGCTTCCCGCCCGCGAGCATGCAAAGGGCGTCGAACTCTTCGGCGTCGTCGTGGTCGATGGCATGTTGAAATTTTGCGGCCAACACCGAGTTCTCGGCCCAGGGTAGAAGTCTTCTAAATTTCTTTACGGCCTGTAAACTATATTTCCACTGGCCCGCTTTCGGCCAAAACGGTCAAGGAAGAACAATGCCCGCCGCAGGCGCGAAATTTTGAAATTAAGTATGGGGGTTTGATAAAAAGTGGCATAAAATGCCTATATTTTTGGCCGAAGTTTGGCCGGCTCATATTTTTGTGCGGCCCGGGGGCGAAAGCCCCTTCGGCCCGGTTTCGGCCCGGAGCGAGCTTCTGCGGCCCCGGGCCGGCCCGCCACGGTAAGACTTCTACCCTGTCTCGGCCTCCTCAGCGAAAGCGTAGGCCGAGAGCCCGGTCCGGCCTCCGTTCGGGCAGTCCCGATGCCAATGGCGCGCCTTGCCCTTCGCGCACACCTGATTTTGGCAGTACGGCACGGTCGCGCCGGTGTCGCGATGAAAGGCCACCTTCTTGGAGACGGACTGAGACCAATTGCCCCCCTTGGGGAGGGGCGAGGCCGCGAAACGAGTCTTGATGCGGCGGTCCGGCTTGTCCGCGCGAGGAGTAAATCCCCGCGGAGTCGGTCCGGACTCGGCGGTGTCGAGGAATGCGGCTAATTGACGTTTCAAGTCGAGGACCATCGTCCTCAAGTCCGCGAGCTCACCGGGTCCACCGGAGTCATCGGCGGCCCCCTCCATGAAATGCGTGCCGTGGGAGTAGCGGTGTGCGGACGCCGTGGCGGTGCCCGCGCGCACGTGCTCGGAGTAGCATTCACGCACCCATTGTTGAATCGTGAGGAGGTCGTGAGCGGCTCGTTGATCATGGAGAAGCAACCGCGACACCACCGGCTGGTAGAAGATGGTGTCGAGGGACTTGATGAACAGCGCCTTCACGTCCTCATCGTGGAGTGTCGCCCGCGTCCTCGCAGCCTTCAGAGCGGCGTTGAAGTCGCTGATCTTGTCATGCGGGTCCACGCCCGCAGAGATGCGGATGCTCAACATGTCCGCCTGGCCCTGAAAGGGGTCACCCGCTGGGATCATGCGGCGGGCAAACTCGAGAAGCACCCGCTTACCGTCGTTCGGGAACGTGGAGTGCGAGGAGTCCATCCAGTCCGCTGCCGGCGACGCGGGGTCAACCATGAGCTCGAGCGTGGAGAACAATAAGGCATTGGCCTCCACGCGGACGGGAAGGGTAGCATCGTCCAGCAGGAAAAGGGGTGCAAAACCAATGTCCTCCGTGACAAACGCCGTCTGTAGTGCAGAGACCATCCTGGCGAAGAGCGCGGACGCGTGGCACTCAGTCCCGGAAAATCGCCCGTTCTTGTCCTCGAATAACTTTTGACGAACGGACTTGGAGACTTTCATGTCGAAGTGCTCCCGTTGAAGTGTACGCACCGAGGCAAGGAACGTAGCACCTGCTGAATTGGCAGCCGGCTGAGCTGCCGGCGGTGTGGCTGGAGTGTTGGCGTGTCTCGCAGCTGCTGAATCAAAAATCGTGGCTAGTGCGCGTCGGCGATTCGCCATGCTAGCGGTGGCTCGAGTAGAAGCTACCATACTGAGAAGGACTGAAGGGGCGGAGTGAGGCAATGAAACGTGAGATGTGCGGCAGTGTCGGGCGGCCAAGAAACGCGTGGGTCGCCGATACGGCAGCCGTGAGAGATCAAATAATTCCGGGAAGTCGTGTGGTAGCGGCGGCCGATACGCAACGGTGTGGGATCCAACCAGAAAGCGTAAACCAGTCCAACGTTAAGCCCCGTAAGAAAATTGTCTTCCAACCGGCGCGGCGTGCCGTAAATCAACCCATAAAACTTAGGCCATACCCGTGACTGCCGGCACTCTCACGCGCGGAGCGCCTCACTCCATCCCAGGCGTCCGAGCTTAGCCACTCATGGTGGCAATCTCGCAGTGGCTAAATAAAGCGCAAGTGGGGCCAAACCTGGCAGATATATAGTGCTGAGGTAATATATATCTAACTGGAGAGATAACCCCTGAGTTAAGGGTTACGGAATCAGAACGATAAAAGTGGTCATTGATAAAAGAGAGGCATACATAAATACCTAACGGGTGTTTCCCGTCTACTGGTGACGGTCACCCAGCCTACTATAGGAAGTGACAGGTGACAGTCTTTACTGTCGATGTGTCACATCCAGCATATAACGACAAATAGATATATATCGGCCCTGTATATCTAGCAGGTTTTGGTTCGCACCATCGCTTTTACACTGCTTCTACTATGAGTGGCTAAACGCTGACGCTTGGGATGGAGTGAGCGGTCGCTAGGGAGGCACACGCGGTTCAGTGGTATGGCCTAGGCAGCTTGGTTGATTGAGCGGCTTCGCGGACGGTGCACTTGGGCGTTTTCCGAGTTGATTTTACGTTGGCTGGATTTTGCCGTACTTCTGGTCGATATCACACCGTTTGCGGTACCCGGGAATCCTTTAAGTCCACACGACTTCATCGAGTTCTTCGTCCTTATCCGCAAGTTTACGCTCTCGACGACCACCACCTCTTGGCCGCCACCACCGCGACCGCTTCCCGATCACACCCGCTTGCTCCACCCCTACTGTCATTTCATCATGGTTGCCACCAGATCTACTTCGAGCGCTCCTCTGCGGAGGAGGAACCTAGCGACTATTTTCGACCAAGCTGCTGCCCGACATGCGGCCACTCCAGGGACTCCGACGGCGACCGTCCCTCCAGCGTCTGGACCGCCTGCGGCATTCGTGGCAGCTGTCCGTACTCTGATCCGCACCAGGCACGACGAGAAGGCCGCCAAATTTGTCGCCAAGAAGTGCTTCGGCTTGAAGGACGAGCGCTTCCATGGCAACGAGAAGAACGTGCACGTCATCTTTACCCGCATGGTGGCTGCTCTTCGCGAGGCTTTCGTGGCCGAGGACGAGCAACTGGGCGACCTCTTTATACTCGACGACGCCGGCATCACGGTGCGAGAGGAGAGCAATCAGCTCCTCTTCTCCACCCTTGAGCTCCTCGTGCATCCTTCCAGTCCGGCTTCGGACTGGTTGGAGAGCTCTGCTCAGACGTTTCCCGCGGATGGGAAACGTGTTCTGCTCGAGTTTGCACGTAAACTGCTTCATGCCGACGCACCCTTTCAGGGGACGTCGGACTTGCTGGCAGTTGAACTGGGCTACGGCATGGACCCCAACGACTCGATCATGGACTTCAACGCCGCGCTCGCCGCCGCGAAGCGCAAGAACACCCTGGACGAGGACGACGTCAAAGGGCAGTTCATTCAGGCCATGGACGCCGACTACTACAGGCCTGTGGTGTCGAGGCTCCTGCTGCACGACCAGCGGGCGGCGGTGTCCCTGTTGACCGTTCAGCAGTGGGCCCGCGAGTGTCATGCGGCTCACGTGCGGGCTGGCACGGCTTCGCCGAAGTCGGCTGCGGTTGGCAGCCACATGTTGCCTGCGAGGTTTGGCGACCCGCCGAGCGGACACACTTCCGCGGACGCCGACGTGATGGAGATCCTCCTCGCGTTACGCAAGGAGGTGCGCGTTCTCTCCGACAAGGTCAACGGGAAAGGCTTCACTCCCCGCGCGGAGAAGCCTCACAACCCACGCACAGGGTTGAAGTACCGCTTCGCAGCCTCTCCGCTCCCGGAGGGGAATTATTCGCAGGGGAATTCGAAGCTTGTCGCGTTTCATCGTGGGACTGGACAGGCGATCCCGCTTTGCCAGCACTCGACGTGTACGTCGGCACAAGCTAGGCATTGGCACCGCGACTGCCCGCACGGCGGTCCGCGTGCGGAGAAGACAGCTGCTGGGGCGCATTCTTTCGCGGTTCAGGAGGTGGAGGGCGACTTCTACGCCGCTGCCTTCCAGCACGCCATCGACAACAACGACACCGACCGTTTCGACGCGCTATGCTTCTTGGCGGGCGGCAAGCCCGTGATGCTCGAGGATCTCTCTGCCGCCTCCTTCTGTGTGGACGACACCGTTGAGACTCACGCCATCGACGAGTATCTGGAGTGCTGCCAACCCGCTGACACCCGCCTCGGGGTCTGCGCGGTTGGTGGTGCCATGCACGTCAACACCTTCCAAGTCCACGACAAGATCCCGGGCGACGCTCTGGACATGCCGCCACCACCGGCACCGCCTGCCGCTCCGCAGTCGGTGGTGTCCGACGAGGGCATGTACCCCGTCAGCGCGCTGCACGCCCACGAGCCAGACACGTCCTTCATGGACAAGTTTGCGGTGCGGCTTGCACTCACTGACCCTAACCCGCCTCTCGCGATGCATTGCATGGGGCCCGTGGCACCCGTTGATTCAGTTTCGGTGACTGAGGGAGAGTCCGAGGATGACGACGAGGGTGATCCGCCGCCGCGGCAGGCTCTTGGCTGCGGCAGACCGCCGTTGGGCTTTGGGTACTCTGCCCTCATGTCTCTCGCAGTCTGCCTAATGCTTGTTATTTGTGCAACTGCCGCGCCTTCAAATGATTGCCCCGCGCCAACATCTTCGGCGACAGGGCGCATCGGCGACGAGGTCGGTGGTGCTGGTGAGCTGACGCCCACGGCCATCCCGCCGGATCTCTACTGGCAGCCGGAGGGCTGGTACCACGGCTGGTACCGTACTACGTACGGGTACGGGTGGACGTGGCTCCCAGGCCCCCCGCAACCACCTGAGGCAGCTCCGATTATTACTGCGCCGCCCTCGCCGGGTGGTGCTCCGCCATCGCCAAACTACGAGCCACCCACCTGGGACGGTGGGGACGGGGATGAACTTTCTTCCTCAATTCGGCACAGGACCGAGCCGATTGCACCCGGTGTAACTGCCTGCGGCGACATCGGCGCTCCTTCAATTATCTCAATTTGCTCTACGAATGATTCGACGGACAGTGGTACCAGCTCTCCTGGGCGCTGTGACAGTGGTACCGGCCCTCCCGGGCGCTGTGGAAGTGGCTAGTGCTAACGTGATTGAGATTAACCTGCCTTCAGTTTGAGATGCTGTAGGTGCAGGTTGCCCCAAGATGGGCTCTGTTTCGGGTTTTCAGTGTATCAGAATTCGGCAGTAGAAAGTAGTGGCACGGCTGCTGCACTGCCTGTTCGGGGGAGGGGGCCTGGCCAGTATGAGCACAGTGCCTCCTGACCCACTAGCACTGACTTTTCTGCCTCTCGGTAGGCATTTGTTTCCTGTTTCGGCTACCTAGTTTGGTCCCCACACTAGGTGGTGTGCTGGATTTGGCACAGTGACACCCAAAATATGTCACCTGCCTCATCCTAGAGTAGTCTGGGTGACCGTCACTCGTAGGCCGAAACCTAATCCCTGAACTTAAAGTCAGGTATATGTTTATCTCTTTTATCTTATCAATCCGACCGTTCTGATATCGAAACCCTATATTGGGGTATAACGACAAATAGATATATATCGGCCCTGTATATCTAGCACCTACCTCTAAGTTCCGACCCGAGAATCGCTTGGTTCCTAATCTTGTAGTTGGTACGATGTCCGATCTCTTAGTAAAGTGGAATACCTTTGACTTACCCTTTGACCCAGAGGATCAACTCCACTACACTATTCCGCCTCCGACAAAAGTTTGTGCTGGTGGAGTGGCAAAGCCTATCGCCCTCACATTCGCCCTATCCAGCTGCAAGCTATATCTCGTGGACCTCGTCAGAATGCGAAGCCCTTTCTTACCCAATGGCGTTCTCCCTTGTGCTAACTCCAATTGTCCCAAACCACACCCTCAGGCTCAGTACTGGGGGGTCACCCATCTTGGTGCTGGTGGCATCACACGCATCTTGCGTGCAGACGGCTTCTTCGATTTCATAACCTCCGTTCATAGGGTGTGCTTGACTTGTGGCACCACATCCTATGACCACGCCCCAGCCGTGCTTTCGCAACTGCCCCTGGTCCTACGACAAGAGATTGACATGGACATATCTACGGCGTCCCTCTCTTCTACGATGCTCACCCGTAGTTGTGCTCATGCTCTTCGTCTTTTTCAGACACGCCAGATTGGAGCATCCACATTCTCCACCACCGCACACAATCTTGCAATCAGGACATTCACGGAGCGGGAAGGTGAATACTACTCCATGGGCTTGGAGTACCTACACCACCTCGAGGTATGTCTCTTCCATGATAGTTCCGTTCAACTCTTTACGTTTGCCTTTTGTCACGAAGAGATTGACACAAATTGTAAACATTTTCCCAACTCTAAACCCTAAAACCCTAAACAACTTGCAGGCACTGGTTGGAGATAGCCTGTGGGACAACATGTCCCCTACACAACGACTTGCTCTGCAATCTGTGCGGCAGGAACTGCTTTCCGCCAAGTTCTCCACTTATGTCGTGCCACCATTTCCCAGTGCCGCTCAGTTGTGCTTGGACGAGCCCGTCTCTCGACAGATTTTATCTCAGCATCTACAAGATGCACTGGCGAGTGTCGCTACTTTCAGGCGTAGGGAGCTGCAAGGTGTTGTCGGCCAGGGTTGTCGTATAAGAGGCCCCCTTTTCCTATGACGAGCAAGCAAGCTAGCAAGGAAGCTTTGAAGCGTGATATTCCGTGCTCTTGTGGGGCTAGGCTTAGGCACAAGGGCAGGAAAGGGAACCCACATTGTCTTCCCACATGTACTTTGAAAATTTTCATCCAAACCATGCAGCACAAGTGATGCTAGTGCCAAAGGTCTTATGCATTTTGACAAAATATCTATCTTAATAATAGGGGGTGCACACCAATATTCATCACCTTGCTTGAATGTCACACATATCATGAACATAACATGCTTTAGTCAAGATATGCCTATGTATGATTTGAATTTTAATCTAGTTATGCAAAGTGAACTATAGCCTATATGTGAGTTAGATTTCACCCTATATATCACCTGAATTTCAACCTATACGTGACCTAGAATCCAACCTTTATAAGAGCTGAATTTCAGCCTATATGTGAGCAGAATTTCAACCTATAAATGTGCTAGATGTTAGATTGTATAAGAACTGGATTTCATCCTATATATCACCCTGATTTTTAGCCTATATGTGAGCTGAATTTCAGCCTATATGTGACCTAGAATCCAACCTTTATAAGAGCTGATTTTCAGCCTATATGTGAGCAGAATTTCAACCCAAATGTGAGTTGAATTTGCAACCTGTATATGACCTGGCTTTCAGCCTATATGCGAGCTAGATTTCAGCCTATATATAAGCTAGATTTCAGCCTATATATGAGCTAGATTTCAGCATATATATGAGCTAGATTTCAGCCTATATAAATTTCAGCCTATATGCGAGCCGA
>LGRX02009250.1:0-23213 GCA_001247695.2 Cymbomonas tetramitiformis | reverse complement strand
GCTGCAAGAGAGTGTGCGGTGCTATGACCAGTGCATTGCTGCAGGAGGGTGTGCAGTGCTATGACCAGTGCATTGCTGCAGGATGATATGCAGTATCCTCGAAGATTTCGTAGGCTGCAGGGGATATGCAATTCTCCGTGACTGGATTCGATGGGCAAGAGGGGGGATGGGTGGTTGCAGATTGGGCGACCTCCCAAGTCGGAGAGCAAGATCGGACGGCCACGAAAGGATGCTGTGGCACCGACTCCACGTGGGGGCGGGAAGACGCCCAAGGGGGGAGTCTTGCGGAATGACGTGGGGACACCTCGAGGGGAACGAGGGGCTGCCACGCCTGCCGTAACCCCGTCAGGAGCCAAATCCAAATCAGCGAGCAAGGGGAGCAAGAAAGGAGGGAAGAGCACACCGGAAGGTAGTGGGGGCAGCGGGAAGAAGCTCAAGGGCATCACCAAAGCCGGAAAGAAGATTGGGCGGCCGAAGGGAAGCACCAAGGAGGCAATTGCCGCCGCCGCCGCCGCAGCAGCAGCTGCAAGGGCGACTCCGAAGCCTCGTGAGGTGCCGGTGGTGGAGCGTAGCCCAGGGGGGATTGCAGGACGCAGTCCTGGAGGGGGTGCGAACACCCCAGGGGGTTCCAAGGCGGCGGGCGAATCGGGCATGGGGATTCCTTGCTTCTGGTGTCGAAGCACGCAGAGCACATGCGCCTGCAACCTGTGTCCGCGCGCGTTCTGCTACCAGTGCTATAAACATCGCCAAGGGTACGTGCTCGTGTTTCTTCCAACATGTGGAGCCCGCGCGTATTCTGCGAACACTGCTTCAAGCATCTCCAGCCACATGTGCCTCAGTCACATCAGTCCTCAGACAACAGGCGGAACCCTTCCAGCGCCATCATAGGTGCTATGCAAGGCATTTGTACTGAATATCTCTGCAGTCACTGCCCCGGGGCGTTCATTTGGATGTCTTGCGCATGGGGACAGTGCACGCTTGGCTTGGCTGCCATTTGTCCTCTGCCATTTGGGCTGTCTGATGATGGAATCCTGCTGGGGCTCTCGATAATGTGTCCTGTTTTCGTGCATTTCCTGCTGTTGATTTCTGCGATTTGATGTAGTACGTGCAGCATGACCTGACTCTCAATTCCAGGTGACCAGACTACCCTCTTCGGTATCGTCATTGCTTTAGAGTTGTATATTCGGCGCAGACTGCTTTTGCACTTCGGCGTGTGCCTCGCGGAACAAGCTAAGCAGAGCAATGCTAATGAGCCTTCTGGATTTTCCGCGATGCCGGTGGGCTCCGACGTGGAGCCGTTTTAGCGGTCATCCGGACTCACTTGAACAGCGCGGTTGTGGGTTTGCAGGTACGGTGTCAAAGGGTGGACAGCAGCGCTCGTGGCGAGAGATGCGGGGCATTTCAGCTGCCCAGTGTGCTCAGGAAAGGACGAGTTGACAACCAATGGCGACGGCGGTGCGGTGTCACCATCACCGGCCACGGAGTCAGCTCGGAAGAGGAGTGCAGAGGAGATGGCGAGCGCGCTAGAGTCAGGACATTCCCCTTTAGGGATGCCTGTGCTCGACTCGGTTGAGGGTAGGGGAAGGGACACACCGAGAGGGGGAAATGGGAATCCATGTAGAGCGCTCAGCTCGCCACCTTCTACTGCAAAGCGGCGCAAACAAGCATAGTGTCATTGGCACCGCTTTCTGTTTCTTTTAGGTTTGTCACATTAACTCGTATCCTTTCTTATCGGATTTACAAGCTTTTTTTGAGGCTTTTATTGAGGTTCGATCACGAGGTTGAACCAGCAGATAGAGTATTTGGACGAATCGAATGCTCTGCATGAGTATATGATGCTTGATGTATGAAGGAAATAGATGGTTACTTTCCCGGTAGACTTATTTCCGGTCTGGGGACGGTAAATGAGCGATGTTGAGTAATAGTATATCTACTTTTAAAGAAGACTAATAACCTCTTCCATCTTGCACTTGCTCATGCAAGAATGCCATCCCTCAATCCTAATCTGTGTGTTTATCTGCTTTTCGAGGTGCCACTTGATCGCTTCGACTCATAATCCTTTTTACTGGTGGTGCGTATCATTATTACCGGCTTGTGCTGACTGTGGGAGACAATGCAATCCTCGTCAAGGCCTTATAATCTTTGGCACTGGTGAAGAGGCATTTGTATCTTGACAAAACTGCCTTTGATTTCCTCCCACCTGTACGTACATTCTTGGAGACCCATGAAGCGAAGCGAGGATTTCCTCTTCTACCTGATACAACACGGCTATAAATCGTGTTTTTCCGTGTTTCAGAGTTTTATTTAACAAGCTAATTAGTTGTCCATATTGCAAGTCAAGTTTATTGATTTCGGAAAAATAATGCTCAATTCTTAGCACGAAACAATGTACGCAGTGTACTTATTACGCCATCTAGCGACATTCTGAACAATATAAATCTCAGACCCCCGTCAATAACAGCATAAAGACATCGGAATATAAAAAGACGAACCAAGTGGAATCCATATTTTAGTAATCGATTTTCAGGTTCAGGCTGCATCGATTAGAGTCACCTTAAGGTCTGCATCGCGATTTAGAGATGCATGTGACATGCATACCAATCTACGAAAACATATAAGTGGCGACATTCCATACGGATATGGGATATTCTTATTCAACGACTTTGGCATGTATCGAATATTATGATACACCCGATACGGTAATTTTCGTGCGTGAACACTGAAGGTTCTTCGTTGCAGAAACCAATTGGTTCCACCATTCTACAGGCGCGATATAGGCGCTTTGATCAGATTCTTGGCTTTGTAACTTCCAGCCATTCGACCACTTTTCGCTATAGCACTTGCCTAAATAAAGCGATGACGTTCACACATTCGAATGCGCTATAGAAAGTTGTTGAGGGTCTGTGCTCCTAGCTTTCAGGCAGATCGTACTCTTTTCTGAGTAGGTGCAAAATCATCTTCAGTCTGCTTGTCGCAGTGTTGGTAGTGGAGTGGTTGAAACCACACCTTGAATAAGCTCTTCCAAACCGTGAAGAGACTGGCTTAGCAGAATCTCGTACATGTTTTTAATTATCTCGGTAGATAACTTTTTGTCAAAGCATGCAGTAAAGCGATGAAGCCCTGCAGAGTCAAGACGAGCCATGCCTCGGGAAAGTTCTACAATATCACAAGGAAGATGCGTTCTTTGGCTTGCATCCTCTATACAAGGAGTAAAAATGTCGAGAAACTTTTCGCCGTGAGGAGCGTGCCCCGCTCCATGAACTGAGAAACACCTAAGACGTCCCTGCGTTAGTTTGGATATTGCACATCCCTGGTGAATTGGCATCAAAGTATCTTTATCTCCGTAAATTAACGAGGTTGGCACCTGCAGCCTGCTAAACACCTCTAAGCACGGCGACTTCCAACAGGACTTGATGATGCTGCACTGAATGTATTTGGGTAACAACTTTCGTCCTGAATACTCTTGAGATAACAGCTGTACGCTAAAGCGCACGCGTTTCTTTTTGGACAACTTAAACGTGAGGGGCACCACAAACCATCTTAAAGCACGAACGAGTCGCTTATGCAGCGAGGTGGCAAATAGCAAAGCCCAGTAAGCTCCTGAAGATCCAAGCGTGGGAAATATCCCGGCTGGATTACCAAGCACGAGGCTTTCAACTTGCTCAGGGTACCGGCTTGCAAAGTGTATTGCATAAAAAGCACCAAGGGAGTGTGCGTAAACTTTTACTGGCGAACTTGTTGTACCTGCTTGGTCACTCGGGTCGTTTATAGTTGTAGAAACAAATTGCTGTATCACTTTGACGTACATGTTTGTGCACTCAGCACAACTAGAGAGTGAAAGGTCGACATCGTCGCTTATACCCCAACCAGGAAGTTCCAGTGCGAATACATGGTAAACTTTACTCAGCTTATCTATCAAAGGGAAGAAGGGAACAGTTGATGCGAATGAACCGTGTAGTACGAGAAGTTTTGGCAGTGCTCTATTCACTGTCTGAACATACTGCAAACGCAGATCTTTCCCACTGCTTTGCTTTTGAATTGTTTCGTACGCCTTAATTGACGGATATTCGCCCAAACACTGCGCATAAGATCGTTTGAGCGATTCGCGCGACGTTGGCGACGGATTCCGAAAGCGTTTCCAGGAAAGTAAGGACGCGAGTGTCAGGCAAGTCCCGGCCGCAGATATCGTTCCGAAAGCAGCCACCGCCAGAGGTGCCACAGCTGCCGTCACACAAGTGAAGCTAAAGCCGGCTATGAGGCGCTTCCGTCGACTCGTCTCTTTCCTCCGCAGTGTGACAGCGTGGAGTCTCGCCATCGCGTCAGGAGTTTTCAGAGGCAGAGCGGTGTTGCACGCGGGTCCCTACCTCTCCTCGGTTGATGGAGAGTTGCAGTTGCACGTTGCATACACATATATCAGGCCGTCCTATGGCACGCCTGCAAACACACAACGGAAAACAACTCTATCAGTGAAAAGCAAAAAACGGCGTTTCATTCCCAATCTGACGTTTCATTACCCAACTGACTTTTCGGCTACCATGCGACGTTTGGGTTTGGGGTTTGGGTCGTTTTGGCAAAAGGGCCAATTGGCTCCTCCCCAAATTTCGCGGAATTCTTTGCGAAATAGTTGGGAATCTTCAATTTTGGGGAAACGAAATGGAGGTCTCAAAATTCGCGCGAAACATACGATAGGCGACTTTGGCGAAATCGCGCGATTTTTTTGAGATGAGCGCGGCCACGGAGGTCGCAGCGCTCACCATCGGCCGTGAACTTGTGTACAAGTAGTAGAGTAGCGATGCCAGCCGAAAAATTAAAGTCATCCAAGGGCCAGTATCGCCTAAGATTTAAGGGATCGATATTTCCCGACTTCTCAACAATTCGAATCGATTGATACTGATAGTTTACAAAGCCCAACTCGATTGATAGTGATAGTAGAATGCTATGGAATCGACTGGTACCGATTAATAATAATAATAATAATAAAACATTCACGCTAGCAAAGGGGACAAAGTCCTGAGAGTGCAGTATCCCTGCAAAGCAGGCTAGTGAAAACACCAGGGGCTACTCCCTCTGCTACAGCGCGCCCACAAAAAGGGGCTCAGCCCGCCTGTCAACGGGGTGACATCTAGAGGAAAAGCTAAGTGCTAGGCAAAAAAAACTCTAGAAGATGGAGAAGCAGCCATGGCCGGGAAAGTGGAGGGGTGGCTGAATCTGAGTGGTGGGGGGGAAGTCAGAAGAATCGGGGGGTTTTGGAGACGTTGAGAAAGGTGGCCAGGGGGCGGGGAGAGGGAGGGTGGAGGGGGAGGGGAGGGGGGTCGGCCCCGCCCCTTTGAGTCACGTTGGGGGCCGGGAGTTTACACTCCCAGCTCCCAACCCATCCTATATTGCAAGTCTTTGAAAATTGTTGTAAGAGGGTTTGAAGGAAATCATTTGACTGTTGAACGGCTTCTGTTTCTGTCATGGTTTCATTACTTGAGATGACAATTGTATGTGGGTCAGTGTTTAAGGTGGAGGTTGTGTTTAACTTAAACACGTCTCGCCTGTTTTTGGTGTGTTGCCTGCAGATTCTTGAAAGTTTTTTGAGAAGTGGTTTAATCTTTACACGAGGTACACTTATGGTGTTGAGAACGATACCAAAAAGAGGGGGGAGGCATCCCATGAGTGTAAGAGCTTTGGGCCATTTCACGGTGCTCCTGGAGGACTTGGAATTTGCATTGGTGATTGTCGTGTCGTAGTGGCCACCATAATAGGACTCGTTATCACTCTGATAGTAAGGAGGGTCTTGCGTGGGCCATGGACAAAGTGAAGAGGGGAGTACTTCGTCTCTTTCGTTCATAACTTCTTTCCAAATATCGGGACTGACTCCTGTGTGTTCTAGTCTCTTCTTCGTGACCTTAGACTTGGGAAGGACGTTAAGAAACCATCTGGCAATCTTTTTCTACGTAGACCTCCAGTCAAAGGCTGGTTGGATATCACTGGGTGCACTGTCTATGGCTATAATGACAACATCCGAAAAGTCATCCTTATAGCACCCACCACCTGGGAGAACGTAGGGGTCATCACCCGTCCAATAACCGTGTGGGATGAATGGGATAGTGTTATGCGGGAATCTGAAAACAAGTTTAAAGCCTTTATCAAACCATCTTTTTTGGTTTTGGGGGACAGCGGAAGGATCCATGTTCCTGAAAATCCAGGGACAGTGTTGGCCGCTTTATGGCCCATTTCCAAGGTGGTCATAACCGCCGAAGATTTCCCCTTTTCTTTCCCATCGAAAGGGGGGTTTCCATAAACGATTCTGCCAATGCCTGTTATCGGGTCCACATAGGCATCCCAAGCGAGACCATCAAAGCCAATTTTCCCATGATGGCAGAAAGGCTTGAGGGCTTTTTTCATTCTTGCGGTGGGTATGCATCTTCTCGAGTAGATTCTAGGGTGGGCATTTAGTGGATTGGAGAAGAGTTCACACCCGTTTTTGTCAAGGTTTCTGTCATCCACCAAAATGTCTAAGAGGCATCTTCTTATTGCGTAGCAGTTTTTCGGATCGCCCGATTCAAACTTGCATGCATTGAGTGCTTCATGAATGTCCTGTGCTCTATTCGAGTACTCCGCAAGTGAGCATGGGACGACTTTGTTGGAAAGACGGTGCCAAGCCAAAAGTTTCCAGAACTCTTTCCTTTGGACATATTGAAGATCGGGATATTTAATTGTTCCCGTGTCAGGGTCCACTTCTGGTTTGGCAGTCACAGCAATGGTATTCTTTTTTGAATTTGATGGTCGATACATGCTAGCTTCCGGAAGAGCGTGTAAATATAATTCCTCATTCATTTCTTGTCTTAGGTCAGCAAGGGGGAAAAGTTTCGATGGCTGTGTTTTGATATATGTGGTACCTACACCAGGGTTTAGGAGTTTAGGCTTGCCTGAAATTTCTTCAGCAATGATTTTCCTCAGTTCAGCATCCTGGGTTATTCTAAGATTATTCACGGGGGACTAGATATACCGTACTGCCCCCTGTATGACATTCCTCGATGCATGTGACAGATGACTGCATTATTATTCGGCTCGAGACCGCGAGTCATAGCGACAGAGACCGCGAGTCACAGCGATAGTGACTGCGAGCCACGTGTTAGAGTACTCGAGCATCACCGTAGCCGTACTCGTACAGACTTACACAGCGCACGTAGCATAAGCTACTTAGACTCTCAGACTCTCATATGTTATATCTTTACAGACATATTATCACCGTTTGAGCCTCATATTTATGCGTACAGCGATAGTATTAAAACACGGATATATAGAATATTCTACCCTATATGTGTTTCATACTATCTATTAGGTTATGTTAGACCACAACGCACCACTGCAATCTCTGATGAAACGACAAATTTCAAATTAGCCGCTAAAAGCACATCGAACTGGCAGTCAGCGAAAATGTTTGAAAATTGCGACTTGCTTTTACACTAACCCTCCGCAGGTCGGGCCGGTTTCAATTTTAACTCGCCGAAACCTTTTATGATTGGGAATTCTTTTACGATTGCCCTCTCGGCCTTTCATTTAACTTCAATGTTGAAACGCGACCGTTAATTATCACATCGCTCTGCCAAAATTTGAGGGACGCCTTAGACTTTAGGTAAATTACGAGCATTTACCGCGGAAGCGCTGGCCATTTTTTTGAAAATTAACAAAACTTAGAGAAAATCTTCATCTCAACCCCTAGGAGAACGTCTTGCGCAACATCGTCGCCTTCACCGCCACCAACGGTCCGAAGGTCTACCATGTCAACGTTCACACCAACAACAACTCCGGGATCCCAACCGCCAACACAAGAGCGTCAACAACATGCTCAACGACGTTTATTTACTTCACGTCAACCTCTTCCGCCATCTCCAACAAACGAAGAAATCTCCATCACGACCAACGCCCTTCTTCAAGATGTTCATGAACTCAGCGCCACTGTCGCTGAGCTCTCCACCACCGTCACCTCGCTTGTAGTAGCATTTCAGCGTTCATCTGCCCAGTCCGACGAGATCCACGAGAATTACGTCACGAAGGAAGAACTCAACGACGTCAATCAACTCAACGAGACCATCCTCGACGACTTAATCAAAGTCCGCGACGAATGCGTCAACGTCACCTCTCTGGCTCGCACTGTTGCGAGTAGAACTACTTCATCTTCGACGCCATCTTCAGTCGTAATTACTTCGGACAAGATGTTCGACGCCACCAAGGAATTGGAGACTATTCCAGAGGTTACGCCATTGCAACATCGAGATGGGCAACCACTTCCTCCAACCAAGATCAAGCACATCATGGACGACAACTCCAGCGCCTTCAACACCCGCTCCACCACTCCTGACGTCACTCCGCTCCTGAAGCAGTTGAAGACCGCCTATTATGCCCTCACGGACATTCACGAGCGACAACAACAACGTGAACTCCAATTGAACTTCCTCACCGCGGGCGGCGACATTGTGTTCAAGAAGTTCTGTGAGGCCCTGACCCGTGTGCTCACCGCCACCCGACCTGGACACGCCCCAGCACTACTTAACCTTCAACACCGACTGAAGGACGAGCCCTACGACGGTATCTCCAATGGCCTTCTAGCTCAACTTCTACTTGCGGCCACTTGTGGCAACACACAAATTGTGTTGTCACAAATTGTGAAGGACTCCCCCCAGGCTCAGGTGGACGGCAGACTGCTTCTACTGCACGTGCACTGCCGCCTGATCACCTACCCCCCCTCCACGGACCACTCCAACCTCACCAAGGCCAAGGCCCTCCGAATCTCTGAGTCCGAGGACCCCGGCTTGAAGCTGAACACCTTCGCCACCCTCATCGGCAGCCACAGGCAGCTTCACCCCGCCTTCTCTGGACAGCAGGAGCAGGAGGTCCTCATCGACATCTTACGGGCCTCCCAGGACACGGCCGAGCACCTCTTTGACATCCCCCTGTACTTCGATGTCATCCGCACCTACGAGGAGAACAACCGCATGACCTCCTCTGGCTTCCCCGGTGGTCTTCAGAAGTTCATTGAGGCCATCGGTAATGTGTGGTACACCCGGGGCTCTGCCCACCATTCCCAGCTCCCTGGCTCTTCATCCCGCCCCCGAGCTGCCTCCATGACGGGGGAAGTCCGTGAGGGAGGGCGGGGCTCGGCTGACACCACCAAGCCGAGAGAGAAGCACCCTAACGGCAAGGGCGGCAAGGGGGGCAAGGGTGGCAAGGGTACGCACCCTCGGGCCACCACACCACCTCCATCCAGGCCCCGATCACCACTACGGGGCGGCACCAGAGCTACCTTCATTGAGCACGAGAGGGCCCTGTACAAGGCCTCCAAGCTCAAGCACGCCGGCTCCACCAACAAGGACTCCACCCCCTCTGGCACCTGGGACAACTTCAAATTCACCCCCTCCGACCCCAGTGACAAGTCCATCGGCCACCCCTGCCGCTCCTGCAAGTACAAGTACAACAAGACCGTCACCCACTCCCTCGGCAGGTTCGGCTGCCCCTGCACACTGGCTGAGAAGGCCGACATGTGGGTCAAAGCCGGCCCCCCTCCATCTGTGAACCATGTCTCTGCCCCCCGTCCCTCCACACCCGCACCCCCTGCCACCCCCACCGCACCCCCTGCCACCCCCACCTCACCCCCCTCCGACAGTGCATCAGCCAGCACCGCATCCGAGCTGGCAGCTCTCAGGCAGGAGGTTGCACAGCTCAGAGCAGCCACCCCCTTCCGCCACCCCCCCCCCCTCCCGCTCTGAGTTTCACCATCCAGCTAAGGCAGTCAGCTTCCAGGCAGACCAGGAGGATGATGAGACTGAGTGGCCCGCCCTCACCAGTAAGCCCTGGATCCCTCAGTTCTCTGGCCCCTCACCTCACCCAACCCCCTCGGCTTCGGCCAACCACTTCTCCCCCAATCCCTTCAGCTCCCTCTCCCCCTCCGCCTCTCCACCCGACACCCAGTTCTCCTTCCCCCAGCTGGAGCCCCCCGCCCTCCTCGTCTTCAGGTACTTTGACACCGTCACGGCTACTGACTTGAGGGAGGACCCGGACCACGAGGACCCGGCTTGGGAGAAGACAAAGCGGCAGAGGAAGCGGGACAAGGAGAAGCAGAAGAAGGCCAGGCAGCAGCAGCAGAAGCTTGAGCGGCAGCACCAGGTAGCTGAGTCACTGGCTTCAGCCAACAGCACCGCCACCGCCCCAGTCCAGACAGACATCACCGTGGACTGCAACACCCAGTGCCCTGTGCCCTACCTGACTGACCTCCTGACCGGCAGCACCTCAGTGGCCTCCACCATCTCCGAGGACACTCTGGACACTGCCACCACCCCTCCCACCTCCACCACTCCCCTCCCACCACCATCACCACCCCCCGACTGCCACCAGCCTGAGCCTCGGGCCATTGGTATCCCCCCAGCCACCACAATTGCACCTGACACTGCATGCATCCATATTGCAGTGCCTGGGATGGGGATGCATTGGGAGGGCACGCATACGGACCCGGTTCACACTGCTGCCGTACACACCGCCACACCACAGCCTGGCTGTAACACTCCCTCGGTCACACGCACCCTAGTGGCCATTGCCATGCACTGGTTCTCTTTCACGGTTGCTGTGCTCCTCACACTTTTGCACATAACACTGACATACACATTCTATATGTCACCTCGGCCGGCTATCACCATCTCACAGCCGGCCTATGCCAGTGCCACGGCACCGGCCAATGCCTCACCTCAGCCAGCCTCCGGTGGTGCCACGGCACCGGCTACTGCCTCCACACAGCCAGCCTCCGGTGGTGCCACGGCACCGGCTACTGCCTCACCTCAGCCGGCCCTCGGTGGTGCCACGGCACCGGCTACTGCCTCACCTCAGCCGACCTCCGGTGGTGCCACGGCACCGGCTACTGCCTCACCTCAGCCGGCCTCCGCCAGTGCTACGGCACCGGCCAACCACACACCACATTTGCCCTCCGGTGGTGTCACCGCAGCTCCCACCACACTCTGTGAGCCAGCAGCTGCCTCCACACCGCCCCTGGGACACAGTGCCGATGAGGCGCTTGTGGGCACGCCCACCGATCACACCGTCTGTACTGACGGTGCAACCACCGCTGACACCCCTACATCTCTCAGCACAGCTCTCGGGGCCGACACTACAGTGGCCTCCGAGCAACCGCCTACACTCGGTGCCCCTGACAGCTCCCTAGCCCCCTTGGAGTGTACATACCCCGGGCTTGAGAGTATTGGCCGGTGGGCCGATGTCTCCGACTCAGGCTCCGAGTCAGACACCGAGGGCTATCCGCCCCAACACACACCTTCTCCTCCTCCTCCTCCTCCAGTATCCGACACTGACGGTACGGTGCCTGCTCAGCCCACTGCCGATAGGGCAACTACACGGGCTACAGCGGGCACCCTGCCTGCATTGGTGGACACTGACCGGCTGGCTGCTACCTCAGACACACACATGCAGCCCCCGGTCCCGTCCACAGTGCAGGCCTGTGCCGTCACACCGGATTTCCACTTCCCTCCTATCCCTGAATCTCAGGAGGACACCTCGGAGACCACTACTAAGTGGAAGCAGTTCATGGCAGACACCTCGATCCGCACTGACACACCTCGGCCACGGCCAAATAGCTCACACTCCCCAGAGCACTCTCAGTGGGATTTCTCAGTTATGCCATCTCCCTCCTTCCAGCAGCTTAATCAGTTCCTGGAGAACTACAGCCGGACACACCCCTCATATTGCACCGGAGACTCTGAGGATGATTGGGCCCAGTTTGAGGTCATTGATGACCACCATTTGGGCCCCTGGGATCAGTATTGAGGTCTACGACCCTGCGGTTGCAGCGCCGTGGGGAGAGACCTCAGCTGCACCGACAGTGCCCCGCACTGTCCCCACGGCACACCGGTCTTCCTCCCCCTGCTTGGGAAAGGCCGCCGTGCCTCCAACACGCACGGACACCTCCTTGTAGATTCAGGAGCCTCACATCTCCTCCTGAACAACAGGGAGCTCTTCACTGAGTTGTCCCCGTGCACCTCCAGCATGACCACAGCCTCGGATCAGCATTACAAGCCTCACAGTGTCGGCACAGCCTCCATTGATTTCCAGTACACCGACGGCACTTGGATCACACTCCCCTTTCTCCAAGCCTTCTATGATCCAAATGCCCCAAACCTCCTCTCAGTCCGCCAGATGCTCAGACACGGGGCCCGCTCCCCTGACTTCATCGACCTCACATGGCACCACGGTGCTTCTCTCTTTGACCTCTATGACACTGGCAGAGACTATGTTGTACACCCCAGCAGCTGGCGAGCCACCCCATCTGCCCACTCCATAGCACAGAGGAGACCCCTCCTGCAGCCTGCCCCTTCGGAGCTTGCAGAGAAGGGCACAGTCGACTGGATGGTTGCTAGGTCCGCCTACAGAGAGTTTGCTCAGCACAGTCCACATGGCTATTGTGACACAGACCTCTACACGGACGGCATCCCCTACCCACGGGGTAACACACAGTGCCAGCACTACTACTCCCTCGAGGACCCTGCTGAGGATCATGTCTGGTGCGGGCGCTCTTTCTGGGCCAACCCGCCCTTCATCAACTCCATCATCCAAAGGATGTTGATGAAGATGCTAGAGGACTTCTGGTTAGACCCTAATAACACCTCATACACGGTGTGTCTTCGGAAGTCACCATCTGCAGCCTGGTGGCCACTCACCTATCACTTTCAGGAGATAGCCACCATCCCAGCAGGCACACCCGGCTTCTTCTCCCGCCCTCGAGCTGGTACCTACTCCCCCCAGGACCTCACAGATGCAGGAGAGGAGGGCGGTGCTGACCGTGTCTTCATCCAGGGGGCCCCGTTCGACACCATCATCCTTTTCAAGGATGCCACCACAGTCCCCAGGATTGACCCTCATCAGTACCTCCATGCCTGTCTGGGCCACTACTCACACCAGTACATTGCTCACCTCTTCTCACAGGGGCTTCAGTTTGCAGTGCCCAGACGACACCTCTCCATGAAGACACTCAGGACTATCCTGTCAGGCTGCGGGTGTGCTCATTGCAACACCTGGAATGCCAAGCGCCCAGGACCCTTTAATGTATTTGACAGAGCCAACCGCAGACCACCTCCGGCTTTGCCAGCCAGCCACCGGCCTGTCAAATGGGAACAGTCCAAGCCATTTCAGCACATATTTGCTGACATTTGGGGCCCATGCAAACCCCCTGGCTACGACGAGTCAGTCTTCATCAGTGCCTTTAAGTGCCCCGTCACTAAAAAGGCCTTCGGATATGCCTCACCTTCTAAGGGAGGCCAACACTTCCACCTCCAGACTGTCCTTGATGACATTCAGTCCCACGGCTTCACACCAGAGACCATCACTTTCCACACAGACTGTGCCACAGAGTACACATCGGAGGAGATGAAGACACTCCTCCGACAGTACCGCATGCGTCATGAGACCGGTCCGCCATACATGCACGAGTTCCAGGCTCAGATTGAGGTGCTCTGGAGAGACATGCAGAAGATCATGAACAGCACCATGCGCACATATGATGCCCCGCTGTACACATGGCCTCTTGCTGCACTCCATGCCATTAACACAGTCCTCAATGTCATGCCTAACAAGCACATTGGGATGGACACACCTCACCTCAGATACACTGGCCGTCACTTCGACTACACCGAGCTCCGGCCCTTCTGGTCCGAGTGCAATGTCTGGCAGGACCCCGCACAGCGCTCTAAGGCAGGAGCTAAAGCTGACACTTCGGCTAAGCTACAGCCTAAGAGCAAGCCCTACCGCTATGTCGGGAATCTCACACCTGGCAACTATCTATGCCTTGACACAGTGAAAGGAAAACTCAAGGCTCTCTCTAGGCCTACGTTTGTCACTGACCCTGCTCTCATGGCTAAGACACTTGCCAACACACACAACACTCTGGTTGATCCCGCCTCCACAGCTATCTTCACAAAGAAGCTGTACCCCATCCGACGCCCCACAGCCCTCTCCTCCCCCGACATCCTCGAGCTTGCATGCAGCACCCACGAGTCAGAGACCTTTGCCTATGTCAAGGTCCAGTGTGCTAAACTCAGACATCCAGTCTGGGTAAAGCTCATACACTATCTCCAGCTGGCCAAAAGCCACTATGCCACTCTCATCAGCTTTCTCAAGCACAGACACAAACATGGGGCACCTAATGTCTTTTACCCGTGTTTTGCTATGTGCTCGGCTAAGCCAGCTGACCGACAGAAGTATCACCCTGCAGTCATCGTGTCTGTAGACCATAAGCCTCAGGTCCAGCACAGATACCAGGTGTACTTCGACTCTGCTGACTCACACTCCACCCAGTATGCAGACACCGATGCTGTCATCATCTCCCCAGACCAGAAGGCCATGCTCCTTGCCCTCAGGGATGCAGACTCGGACCCCGCAGACTTCCCGAGTGATGCCTTCATGGACGAGCCAGACCCTGCCACATACAGACAGGCTCGGCTCAGCCCTAATTGGAGACAGTGGCACAAAGCCATTCAGTCAGAAATTGACGGCATACTTCAGCCAGACAGGGCCGATCCAGTCACCGCCTTCCCTCCAGGCTCCACCGTCCTCCCCAGTAAGTTTGTCTTTAAGCTCAAGAAGCTGACAGACGGCTCCCTTGATAAGTTCAAGGCCAGATGCACCACCAGAGGAGACATGGACCGTACCTTCTATGAGGAGGCGGAGACCTTTGCCCCTACACCTCAGCTCACCACCTTCAGACTCCTACTAGCGCTCTGCCTGAAACACAGACTCATGCCATACCACTATGATGTCTCTCAGGCTTTCCTCCAGGCTCTAATACCTGAGGATGAGCGGTACTATGTCAGGTTTCCGAAGGGGTACATTCATCCCAAAGGATATGTAGGTGCCTATATGAAGAAGGCACTCTACGGACATCGGACCTCAGGCAGACTCTGGTCAGAGACCGCACACAGATTCATGACAGACCGCTACCCTACACTCAGCAGGTCCACATATGACGAGTGCCTATACATCGGCTGGATTGACACTCAGCTCTTCATAGTCCTCATCTATGTTGATGACTTCATTGTGGCTTGTGCCGATGAGCTGTCCAGAGCCCGCTTTCACACTGACATCATGTCCACATTTCAGGCCACCTACTCTGGTGTCCTCAACCAGTTCCTCCAGCTCAGAGTTGATGTTCAGACTGAGACACTTCCTACAGGAGAGTCATACCCGACCAGGATTGAGCTTTCACACGAGCGGAGCATCACAGATCTGTGTGCTAAGTTCAGCATAGACACGGATAAGCAGCCACCTCGATCACCGATGACAGAGGGTCTCTCCCTCCCCATTCCCTCACCTGATACCATTGACAGGTCCATTGAGACACCCCTCAGATCCTTGATCTACTCTCTGCTCTGGTTAGCCAGGACAGTCAGACCCGACATATATTACCACGTCACATATCTGGCTCAGTTCTGCCATCAGCCCACAGTTGAAGCCCTCACCGCTGCCAAACGGATTCTACACTATGCCTATTCCACCAGGGACTACACACTTGCTATGGCTATTGACTCTGCAGCACCCCAGCTCACCGCATTTTGTGACTCAGACCATGCAGGAGACACTGCCACACGGAACTCAGTTTCCGGCTACTGTCTCTACTTTCACGGTATGCTCATTGACTGGTGGTCAAAGAAGCAGAAGTCATGCACTGCCCTTCACTCTACAGAGGCAGAGTATGTTGCCATGTCAGAGGCCTGCACCTCCGCCCTGGCCATCTATAACACACTAACAGAGTTCTTTCCCTCAGCTGAGCCCATCACCATCAATGTAGATAACTCAGCAGTTCAGACTCTAGTCACTCAGCGGGCACTCTCTTCTAAGCTCAAACACATTGCGGTTCGGTACCACGCGGTTAGGAACTGGTGTCAGGGCCCCTCAGGAAGTTTACACCGGTCTGGATTCCGACTGATGACAATCAGTCTGACATTTTCACAAAAGCCCTCCCTATCACCAAACACGGGGTTCCCATTATTGACAAGTTCACTGCCCGCCTATTGGATATTAAGGACCGGCGTGTTAAGCTGGTTGAGAAGCTACGAGCAGCTGAAGCACAGCAGCTACATGCCCAGCAGCAACAACTACAACAACAGCAACGACAGGATGAGATTGTCCTAGCATCACTGCAGCGGCAGAACTTGATAGGGTGACCCGAGGCGAGGGAAGGTGGGCCTCTGCGAGCATGTCTATTTCTAAAGACCCGGAGGCACCAATAGGACCAGTTCTTGCCAATGCAAATGCCTGATATATGCTTGCTCCGTTCTTCGAGTATTATGATATTTGCTTGTCTTACATTACCATGCCACTGCCACACACATCCACAGAATGTGGTGGTGTCACGGGGGACTAGATATACCGTACTGCCCCCTGTATGACATTCCTCGATGCATGTGACAGATGACTGCATTATTATTCGGCTCGAGACCGCGAGTCATAGCGACAGAGACCGCGAGTCACAGCGATAGTGACTGCGAGCCACGTGTTAGAGTACTCGAGCATCACCGTAGCCGTACTCGTACAGACTTACACAGCGCACGTAGCATAAGCTACTTAGACTCTCAGACTCTCATATGTTATATCTTTTACAGACATATTATCACCGTTTGAGCCTCATATTTATGCGTACAGCGATAGTATTAAAACACGGATATATAGAATATTCTACCCTATATGTGTTTCATACTATCTATTAATTATTCAAACTATTATTATGTCCTGGACATTCGAGTTGAACGTGTTCGAAGGTGCATTTTGTATTCTGTTGACAGTAGGGGCAGTTTTCAGTTACGGTTTTCCCTAGTTTAAATGAACGTGCTGGAGAAGCTTGGAGACCCAGAAGTTCTCTACTTCTAGAAGCAGTGAAAGCTTTAGGTGTGATTTTGGAAATGTCTTTAGTGGGGGTGATGCTATTCTCATTGAGCATCCTCAAGTACTTTCCTTGGGACTGTAGAGTACTCCTATTATGATAGTGTGAGAGACGTTGAATTCTTCTGATGTGACTGCGAATATCACCTAAGATAGGAACCTCAAAAAAGAACAATGAGAAAGGTAGTTCCTCGGCGGGGTCGTAGCGAGAGATGTCTAAACAACCTCCTCTGAATGAGGCTCTTTTGGCAGTGCGGTCCACTCTGTCATGAACTTTGTCGTTATTGTGACCCCTGATCCATTTGAGGATGATTTTACTGTGGTCTCCTTCACTGTAGAATCCAAGTTCTTCTAGCAGTAGGCGGACAACTTGCACATCTCTGCGGTTAGCTTCACGTAATTTGTCACGGGCACTCATAGATCTGTCATCCTTTATTACAGCAGATATTGCGGCCATGGAGTCAATGGCATGCGCCATTGGGGTCATGGATTTGAGCAGTTTTTCTTTTTGTTCTGTGAGTAGAAATCGTAGTCCCGCAATTTCAGCAGATGTGCTACTATGGTTTTGGATATCTTCCTTGATAGATAGCCCCGGTGCGGTGAAAACTCTTGAGGGGGGGGTATTCATCTTCCGAACTAATGGCATTCCGTTGTCAAAATTCTTTATGGCATATGCTGCACCACTGCATGCTGTTCTTTTACCAGCAAAAAGAGAACCATCGCTTGTCATATCATAGTCCTCCGTTTGTTTATTCTTTCCGACGGGGGGAGTAGATTCTTCTTCTGAGTCGCTGGGGCAGCTGTATTCACTTTCTTCTTCCGCAGTTCTGTTTTTCATTCTGGCGATAATGGTCTCATACTGTCTGTCTGAGATGTAGTCATAGTGTGAATTTATATCATTGACTTTAGCAAGAACAGAAGAGGGCGGGTCTGTATTGTCGTTATATTCGATAATGGATCCTGCTGGAATTAGTATGCAACCGTCATTAGTGATGCTATAATCAAAGTCGTATTGAAGACTATTGGTGCCTTCGATTCTGTCAAAGACACTCGGGTTTGTGGCACTGTTATTGTATTCTGTATATTGTATTGACATGGCCTGTAAGTCAATATCGGTGATGTGGATAAGAGAGATGGAATCTCTGTCACCATTTCCTTTCCAGTGAAACTCACCTGAGTCCGGAGGTTCTATGGTGTCTCTGTACTGTTTCTTAACATATCTGGCTTGTGGGTCTAGATCTGCGGGGTTTTGAAGCATGTCTCTTTCAATTTCAGTAAGCCATCCAGGGGGTCTATTACCGTTCAACCTGAAATAGCTTTTGCTTTCTTGCCAACTTTTTAACATTCCACCGCAGGGGGACAAAAAAGATCCTGTGTGTTTAAGATTATATTTTTGGATTGCAGAGGTCACATTTCTTGACATGTAGAGTGGTCTGGGGAGGGTGGTGACTAATGCGGTTTCACCAGCTACATTTTCAGGGTAATTTTTAGAATCAATAGCGTATCCAAGTTTGGCCATAATGTGGCTTGTACGCCTGAACCAGTTAAAACGTTTGTCTTTTGTGTGACTGTAGGTTGCATAGTGTGAGAAGGGGAAGCCCGAGATAGCATTATTACTTATTTCGTTGTTCGTGTTTTGAATCGTTATTTTAAGCCAAAGGTTGCTGTTTCGCTGCGATAAAGTGAGATAAGGTAGGGGTCATTGATACGGTCAGTGTGGTTGTGTTGCCAATATTCGTGTTCATCTGCAGTACACAGGGTGTTCATGGTTTCAGTAACACATGATGCAGTTGCAATATCAAAAACACTATCAATACCGTACCCCCCTTGGCAGACTGCCGTCCAGATTATTTGGTGATTAGTGTCCATTGGGCAGCCCAAATATTTAATTATGAAAGAAGCTATCATTTTGTCTAATTCAAGTGCAATATTCTTAGAGGAATTAGCAATTGCTGAGGTGACTTTAAGGGGGTATGCCATTCTAGGGACTACAACCGCATTAATGACATATCTTAGCTGGTGCAGTGTCATGTGTTGCAGTTGAATGGAAGTGAGAGTAGATTTTAGTCTTTCGATGAGGATTTCCGCCTGTTTGTCACATTCACCGTTAAGGGCGGGCGAACATTGCCGGGGGAGATAAATGGATTACCCCTAACAACATGCACTAACGCTCTGGGGGCCCCCCGGCAAAAGATGCGCCAATGCCGGGGCTACGCCCCCCTAGCAGCACATTTCAGGGGCACACCCCCTAGCAGCTTGCACGAACGTCTAGGGGGTTTTGTGTACCCCCTAAGAAATGCAAATTTTGTAGAGCGCAAGAGCGCCAGAGCGCCGAAGCAATGTACCCCCTAAGAAATGCACAATTTGTTCGCCAAGCCATCACCATTCGCCTCGACATCAACGTCAACATCAACACAAGTCGAAATGTGCTTGAAATGCGACATAATGCGACCGAATTAATGCTGACCCTAAAATTTAAACTTGTCATATTATGGTGCTCAATGAATACGCGGAACATTAGTATCCGTCTCACTCTCAATTCTACTTATGGCATTACCGCATACGACTCATCCTCGCTAGCGCTATCATGACCCGTGGGTTTTGAATTAATTTAAGGTTCATCCGCATTTATGCACACACACACGGCACATACACACACATATATTAATGTATACAAATCACCATTCCATATATTTGTGACCTACTTGACTTGTAATAAGCACAGATTATAGTGATATATATATATATAATGTATTATCCACAGGATTCTTAATTTCATGTCGCAAATATAACATACATGATGCACAAAAGGAGAGGAATTAATGCATTAGTGTAAGTATATGTCTTCCATATGCACCAATTCACTCACAAACATTTTCCATTCATCAAAATATCCACTATATAATTCCATATTACATATTCATCAATATTGTTACTATCTTACTTCCAAGGATGTAAGGTTACTAATTCTACTATCATACTATTTTTGTGCACCTCGACTCCGCTTGTTGAATTCTGTGACTAGGTGCCTCGATCCTTTCGGGATGTCAGCTGCCTTCTGCCAAGAGTTGTATGAAGGGTCATCATATCCCTTCCACTTCACCATGTAGTTCACAACACCTCCAATAGTCTTCTTATCTAGTACCTCTTCAGTACCAGAGGGAACATAATACAGAGCGGGTGACAGGCAATGAATGTGATATCCTACGTGACCTGCATGATCTCCATCACACAATATAATGGGATTTTCCACAGAGTCCTCGGGAGAGTTACATATCTCACATGGAGCAGATTCTAGATCACTCTCGTCACATTCCGAGGACGAATTCACAACTCGGTACACCTTCTGACGATCTAGTGAGAACATATTAATGATGTGCGCCATGTGCTCATGCAAACGCTCAATTAACTCCTTCTTTGTTCCAAAAGAGCTCAGCCCGATCCGATCATCATCCAGCATACGAACATAATTCGATTTGATCCCCGCACCATGCTTCAACCCGTTAATACTTGGCCGACACAAATGAATCACTTTCTCCACCACCAAGCGCATCTCACTAAATTCCAGATCCCGTTGAATAGCCTCTGATGCAGCCTCTTTGCGCTCCTCTTCCTTAATGAAATCCTTCATTCTCTTTTCACTGAAGAATCGACGCAGACGAGCGACACCATCCTTCGAACCAGGAAATAACATGCCTGCTAAGCGCGCCTGCATAACCAAAGGTCTCATCACACAAAGTAATTAATACGAAATTCCATCATTCACCTAAAATGACTCTGCCTACGATGCGACATGGAGTGGCACTTTGATTTGTATCAAGTTGTGTGGAAATGAACACCCTACTAATACTCAAGGCGTGGGCATATAAATAAAGGCAAATAAAGCTATGGGATATTCCGCCGCAGGCGCCGAAATGTTGGCATTTCTCATGTGTTTTGAGCAATTTTCAGTGGTAATCTGTTGCGATTAGGGCTGAGTACCCGCACCCCCCACTCTGCTTTCGTGGCAGTTTTCAAGGCACTTGTTATTACTCACAATATCAGAATTAGGCAGATTTTTCGAGCGGCCGCTAGCGCGGGCTTTTCTAGCTAGCAGCACGTTTTCGGTCCCCTAGCAGACGTTTTTCGGTCTGGGTAGCAGCACGTTTCCGGTCTGGTCCCTAGCAGCACGTTTTTCGGTCTGGGGAGATTTCCCCCCTAGCAGCACGCTTTTCGGTCTGGGGGGGGTAGACCCCCCCCCTAGCAGCAACGATTTCGGTCTAGGGGGGGTAGACCCCCCCCCTAGCAGCAACGATTTCGGTCTAGGGGGGGTAGACCCCCCCCCTAGCAACACGCGTGTTCTATCTTGCCCCCAGAGCAATGTTCGCCCGCCCTAAGTGCAAACCATACTCCAAGATATCTGTTTGCCTCCTCGCTGCTCGAAAAATCAAGGAACTCTGGTGACTCAGGGGGTATCCATTTCGCATCAATAGAAGGGCTTAGGTCATTGATATCAGGCTCCAGGTGACCCCCAGAGATGAGTAAGTCGTCGGACAGGCCATATCGTGTTACTATTTTGCCTTGGGGTTTGGTACGCTTTCTATAAGAGTATTTGGATTTCTTAACATTGATGGGGATGCCGATGAAGCTCATGAATTCATTTACTATGCCTAGCATGTCTTGAACTTCGTCTTTGGTTTTGCCGACAAGCATGATGTCATCGGTAAACGTTATTTGACACGAAGTGGGAACTCCTTCCGCGCGATCGCGAGGTCAGACAGGATGCCATCGTCATTTCACCGGAAATTTCCGGCGAAATCACGTTCGCGTTTCGTCACGTGTGTCGCTCGCGGGAAAACTGTTACAGTACTGTACGTTCCCACCTTTCTAACACAATTGCGCCTCCACTTTCAACTTGCATTCCATGCTGCATTATGGCTGTACCAGTTCGGGCGCCGAACCCAGCAGCTGACGCAGCTCGCCCATACAACCCCCACACTCTTAGACAGTCTAGGAATCACGCTATCCCTCCTGTTCGCCACTGGCGCCTAGAGTTCTATTCAGCGCGCGAAGAAGACGTCGACGAAGATCTTCCTTTGCAGTTTAGAGCGGATCTTCGTCGCTGGCTGCAAACTCGGGACTGCGGGTTTTTCTGGGTATTTTACTCCGCTAGTGGGATACCTCGTTTAACAGTCCCTGCGTGGTGGTAGAGATCCCTGAGACCTCTAACAACTAGCATCTGCGCGAAACTCTTCCAACCTAACGGTGCGCATTCGCACTACTGTATGACGTCCGTGGATGATTTCTCCTCTGGTGTTCCTTCGACATTACCGCCAGCGGTCTTCACCGAAAAAACCATTTGTGTCGGCGCACAAGACTATCGCATTCCTCTGGGACCGATCTCGCGTTTCGAGCTTACATGGTGTTGGCAAATTCGTCCGTGAACAGGCGCTCCACGGGTGTGCGTAAAGTGAAGGAAGATTGCTTTGCCCCCGAAACCAGCTGAGCAGCTAGCAGTTCTGCTGCTGCTTCTGCCGCTGCTGCTGCTACTGCCGCTGTTGATGCTGCAACAGGTGGTGCTGCTATTGCCGGTGGTGCTGATGCTGCTGCCGGTACTGCTGTTGCAGCTGGTGGTGGTTGTGCTGCAGCTGGTGATGGTGATGCTCGTGGTGGTGGTGGTGGTTGTGCTGCAGCTGGTGATGGCGCTACTGGTGGTGCTGCAGCTGGTGGCGCTAGTGCTTCTGCCTGCAAAAAACGCACGGGTGGAATGTCATTCAAGGATTGCGCTGCACGTCCCCACCTGCTCAGGTTGCATGCTGGGCAGGCCATGTTGCATGCTGGAGAAGGCCATGTTGCATGCTGGAGAAGGCAGGTTGCATGCTGGGGAAGGCGAGCTACCTGCATCCTCTTGATGACCCGTTTCAAGAGGTCGAAAGCACACTCAACATCGTGGTTGTCCTCCTTTGGTAGCCATGAACCACGGGACAGGGGGTGCATGATAGCCCTCAGGAGTATCAGGCACTTCAAGACCCGATCAGGTGGAAGTTGAAGCCACGGTGCACGGTGTCCGGGACTAAGAAGGAGCTCAGCAGCATGCTGGTCACGCGGGTAGTCCTGCCCCACAGCATACCTAGACGCACGTACCCATGATACGATGTGGGAACACGTCGGTACCATGGTCTCCTTTTCGGCATTGGTAAACCCTACCGCTGGTGGCGGTGGTGCTGTTGCCGGTGCTGCTGGTGGTGGCGGTTGTGCTGCTGCTGCTGCTGAAGGGGGTGGTGGTGGTGCTGCTGCTGAAGGCGGTGGTGGTGGTG